>JANHZT010005740.1:146003-150467 GCA_032468215.1 Stegonotus admiraltiensis | reverse complement strand
GTATTTGCCAGTTCTCTGAACTACTCAAAATTTCCACTACTGGTTCTCCAGAACCTGTCAGAACCTGCTGAATTTCATCCCTGGTATACACTCTTACTGAACACCTGGAACAGATCTGTCTTGTGATGCTCTCTAAAGAACTTTAACACAGATTATTCTAAGGACCACTTATTAATATTTTATTTAGAAACTTATCTGGGTGCCTTTCTTAATCAAGACAATCCTAGGCAACTTGTAATATTAAATAAAAGCAGAATACATAAATAAAACCAACCAACCCTATGACAGCATCACATATTTCAAACTCAGCACTGCAACACCACACAGCTTTCCCATGCTCTTGCTTTTGCTGGTTCCCTTCACTTACCTTCCAATTCCATCCAATGTCTTTTTAGCACATGAGTAATCTGGTTATTCCATACACTCCGGTTATTCTACACACTGATTTCTTTTTATTTTGCCCTAGCCTCAAAAATTTGTTGCTATTATTATTCCATGAAACTGTAGCTCAATCAGTTGACTGTTTGATTTATTGATTGCTAAATGACAACAAAGAGTTTTGGGGGTTTGTATCTCTGGTTTGTCTATCTAGTGGTTGTCCAGACTTGTGCAGTGTCCTGTGAACAAGTGATTATCTTTTGCAACCTTGCGACAAGCAAAGTCAATGGGAAGCCAGATTCACTTAACAATGAATAAGTCCTGATGAACAGCAGAGTCTGAGAAAACACTTTAGCTGTAGAGGTTGGGGTGGAAGCTCTATTGCAAATATGGAGCTAAAATAAACATATCTTAACATTCCCTTATATTCATTCATTCATTCATTCATTCATTCATATTAAAGGGAAAGTAAGGGGGAAATGTTCTATTCTCTGAATTTTGAAAGATTTTTCTGGAAGAGGTTCTCTGAATGAACAGATTATTAGAATGCAGTACTACACAATAGTTAGAATGCAGTACTGCAGGCTAACTCACTGCTCACTGCCAGGAGTTCGATCCTGAGTGGCTCAAGGCTGACTCAGTCTTCCATCCTTCCGAGGTCGATAAAATGAGGACCCAGATGGTTGGGGGCAATATGCTGACTCTGTAAACAACTTAGAAAGGGTTGTAAAGCACTATAAAGCCAAATATAAGTCTAAATGCTATTGCTAAATCTCTAACACAGTTTTCACTTTTCTCATCCTTCTGGCTGGTTGGGAGGATTCTATGAATGCTGCTCTTACCATTATTTTCACTGCTGAAAATTCACCTTTAATTAACAGATGATTATTGACCGTTTCACAAGTCATGTCCATCATTTGATAACTGCAATGTTAAGTTATAGCGAGCATGCATACATGAATACTGTTCCAGATTTTCTGATACCCTAAGATTGATTTTTCCTATGTCAATTCAAACCAAATGTTTTTCAATAGAAGCATTTCATATACTCAGCTGCATATTATCAAGTGTTGAACAGTCAAATTATGATAAATGTGCCAGTTATTATCATGTATAAATTGGCAGCATCTTATTTGCTTTCCATGGACAGTCAATCAGCTGTGATTATTGTTATGGTTTGCAAATACATAAATTAACATTAAAGGAAAAAGAGAAAATCAAACAAGAATGATTAGCAAAACAAGCATTAAATATAGAGTTACAAGTTGAGAAACTGCACAAAACAGCAAACTAGTTTAAACATCATAAAGCAAAACTGTACATTTGGATATAAATGGCTAAGTATATAAGCACTGATAAAAGGTCTTGGGATATGTTGATCACAGATATAAAATTCTTCACTGTTTAGAAGTCAGTCTTTCAAATCAGAAGTCTGGAAAGTTATCCTGAACACTTCTTTTTTTAAAAAGGATATTCATATAAGTACGTAACTACAGTATTTCTACTACAGTTTCACAAAGTTGACATTTACCAACTGAAATACTTTTAACGTAAGTGTGTTAAGCTAAAACACCACAGTTTAAATCCCCATGCAGCCATGCGGTACATGATTTGACTTTAGACTAATTATTTTCTTTCAATCTAATTTTCTTTGCAAGACTATGTTCTGGACAAAGTAATCATTTGTGCTGATCTGAGAATTTATCTGATAATGGTAATTTTTTTAAAAAAAACCAATTAATTAGTTAATATGTGCAATTTCTCCACTAATAACTTAATATACGTTAGCAAAGCATGGCATTCCTTCGACTAGGGCCAATGTGTCTGTTCTATACAATTCCAGTACAGTGGTAAGAATGGAAGCCAAAGAAGTTAATGGCTATAAAATATAAGGTATAAAAGACAAATTGTTTCTAAACACCAAATATGAACCAGACAGTCCTCTTTGCCCATGTCCTGAATTGGATCCTTTTCTGGAAACAGTTGGTATATATATTCTCTGTTCAACCTCATGTTAGCTCCTGACTTCTCTTTATAACAAAAGTGAGGGATTGCACAGATTCCAAAAGTTCAAAGGGAAATTGCAGCAACAAAGTTAGTTGTCACCAAACAAATTTCCCCTTCTGCCACAATGCAAATCTGATGAGCTTGCTTCAAGATCTTTTATGGAGCTGGGCCTCATGGGCCTCTTGGACTTCTGGCATGGCAGCTATCCTCTAAAACAGTATCTTCCTAAGATCTGTCTGGCTTCTATCTTGATGAGGTTCAGACAGTCACTGAGAACTGGGCTGTTCTTCCAAGCCTGGAGAGAGTTTGAGCTCCTATACAATGTTTTGCTTATTGCAGGGGAATTGCTTTCTTGATGAACATGATCCATTTCAGTAGTGGGTTTCAAATTCTGTGCTACCAGTTTGCTCGTGAACGTGTGTGCGTTTGCGCATGTGTGCAACACTTCTGTGCATGCGCAGAGACATCCGGGCGGGTAGGCAGAGCCTCCCACCGTTACTGGTTCGCCTGATCTGGGGCAAACTGGTAGCAACCCATCACTGATCCATTTCCTTATTTTTAAAACATCTCTTGCTTTTTAAACTGTAAGCTACCCATCATTTGGAGTTACCTGGCTTCTAAATTGCATTAACAAGTAAGAATAAAGTAAAAGAGAAAATGAAGTGGTGGTGTAAGAGTTAACATATTAATCCAGGAAGCCATGACAAATACAAGGGTACTCTTTGTTATGTTTTTTAATCTAGATCCTCCTTCTTCAATCTGATCCCCTTCTTATGTGTTCTAATTCAATTAAAAGGGAAGCACTAGATTGGGTAGGGCTGGTTTAGAGCAGGGGCGTCAAACTCAATTTCACTGAGGGCCACACCAGGGCTGTGGTTGACCTTGGGGGGCCAGGTGGGTGTGGCTGACTGGGTGGGTGTGGCCAGCTTGACACCTCTCCCCAAACTGTTGGCATATTTCCCCTTCGCACTGGGTAGAAGGTGCTGAAGCCATGCTGGCCCAATGTTTCCTCTTCGCATTGGGTAGACCGGGTCGAAGTGATGCAGGTCGGCCCCTTATATTTTCCAGGACTGCCCTGCAGGCTGGATCCAACCACATCATCAGCCGCATCCGGCCTGCAGGCCTTGAGTTTGACACCTCTGGCCCAGAGGAAGCAACATAGAGCAATGTGCTTGGAGAAGTCAGCATTAGTATGGTTTTAAAAAGCTCGTAGTAAATCATAAATTTATGATTTATGAATGGCCTCCATTTTTGAGCAAGAAGTCACTGGGATTCTACAATAATTCTTCTGCTCAGGACCGATCATAAGCAGTATCATTTGTACACAAAATGTTGGCCCGATTAATATCTGTAATGTCAGTGAAGGTGATGAAAAAGAATGCTAGACCTCTCTGTTGGGGAAACATATTTTGCTATGATGCACTGTATATATACGATAAACCTGAGGAAACCCCAAAAGTTAAGGGTGAAATGAAGCATATGTCTGCACATAAGCATCTAGTAACAACTGGGAAGTCTCTTAACAGCCTGTTAATGAATCTTTTGTTCCAAGCCATTCAAGCACAGATGGCTGGTTTCATCTTCTCCTCTAAATTTCTTTGCATGTGTGTAGTCTGGGCCATAATGATTTCTCTTCTAATTTATTTCTAGTACAGTAATCTAGCATAAATTCCCATAAACTGCTTTCCACATTATAGGCTGGGAATCCCAGGCTCATAATAGATCAAGAAAGATTGTGTCTGCTACTAATTGAAGGAAGAAATATATTGATATGTTTCATTTGCAACCAACTTTTCTTTGGAAACCTACACACCCAAAGCTTTCTCATGTTATCCTTGTAGCAACAGCTTTGCGTTGGGGTAGGATATAGTGACTAGATTAAAGTCACCCCATGCTTTATTCAGTGGAAATCTGAATCTGGGAATTGTTGCTTTCAGATGAAAACCTGAATGATTCCAGCTGATGATGAGGATTGGGGTGGACAGAAGAATAGGTATTGGGCATAGCCATGTGGCTCACACACTTACACTATATACAACTGTATGGTTAAGCTGGTTTGTATCAGGCTCAATTCCTCAG
>JANHZT010005740.1:138503-141003 GCA_032468215.1 Stegonotus admiraltiensis | reverse complement strand
TGAGATGTTCTGAAATGCATAACTTCAACTACTTTCTACCCAAACTAGTTAATCAAAACATGTGGGACAGAATTTGGGCATGAAATGCTGGCATATGTTCTGTAATTCTATGTGCACAATGCGACTCCAAAAAAAAAAAGTTACCCACTTTGGTTTGGCATTAATTTTTATCACCAAAATGGTAAGGTCCTGAAAATTGCCAGGAGACTTGAAGTTAATGGGCATTTTAGTAAGTGTTCATTCCCTTGTGTCTACCGCATAGAGCTGAAGTGCAATTCAGCTCAAGAAACCAGGTTCCTTCTGTCTTAACAGGGTTACAGTCACTATGGAAACCAGTCTTTTTGTGTCTTTGCATTTGGTACATCTGCCTTCTTCTGTCTGCAGCTCTCAAAGAGGAAACCTGCTGAGATATAACACAAGATAATAGGGAGAAATAAACAGAAGATGAGATGAAAATCTCAATCAGATATGGGGAAAATTCCATGAAACTTAGCTAAACCACAACAGCTTATCATTTCTCCGGTCACTGATACAGAGTGAAAGATATTTTCCCCTCTAAATGTGTCTCACTGTAGTTGAGATTAGTCATATATAATAGAAGGGCAGAGGGGTTATCTTTTTTTATACTTTATTTCATATTACCTTCAGTCATCTGAAGCTCTGGTAATAGTGGAGGGCAAGTTAGAAAAATCTGCAGGATCATTGCTCAGTCTATTATTATCAGCAAACAGATATCATAGTAGGAAAGCAGTAGCAATCTTTAGCATCTGTACAACTTCCTCATTCAAAGCTTTAAAGTAGATTCATCAGTTAAGACTTGCAAGTAATCCCTGAAAACAGCCAATAAATCCCTGCTTTGCAAAGACAATACAAATTAAAGTACAGCCTGATCTTCTAAGGCCATTGACAGCTTCCTGGGTGACCACTATCCTGTGCACACTTCCTTGGAAATTAGTCCCATTGATCTCAATTAAATTGATGTCTGAACAAGTATGGATGACATTCTGCTGTAAGAATGACATTTCCAACTCTGCATCCTGAGAGATCAAGATAACCATTCTTGAATTTTAATCTTTTTGGACAAGAAGCTAAAAACCAGGAAGCTGCAAAGCAAATTATCAGTATTAGCATAGCATATTTATAATGTTCATTAAAGCGGCTGCCTCTTTTTCCAGGTTCAGGCAACCCTGAAAAAATATAGATGCTGCCACTTTAAAATGTATCATATCCTTAAAGTAAGGGCATCTTTTCCAAGCTTGTTAAGAAGCCCGAAAAAATATATATTTCTGTTTTAATTAGTAAGGAAAGAAATGTGTTCATCCTCACTCACTGAAGATGTGAAGCATTCTTCCAAACCATTTCTAAAGTATCTATAGTTCTGATAAATAGCAGTAATAGGAAGCTGAGAGAGCAAGTTCAAAATGAAGAATCAGGTAATATCTGGGCTACCTGCTTTTTGCATATTTATGCCCCCAATGACTGCTAATTTGTGAATGAGTAACCCGACAACACTTGCTATTTTGCAAAAGAGGCTACAGCATTTTAAAAATTTCAGGTAAACCCCGCACCTAAGTGTTGGGGATCCTTGTGATAAAAGAATATTTCTGCTGCAAAATGTTTAGCTCAATGTGATGCTGCTGTCCCTTTCATTTATTTTTGTTTTCTCTGTTCAAGCGTAGAAATACAGTTTTGAGATTCTGCCACATCAGCTCAGTGGCTCATTTTTATGCTACTTTTAATCAGGATTAGGTTTGTTTTCTAATGTTCTCAGCACGCCTTAAGAATTGCTATGAGGAAAACTGTTAAGCATGATGCGCTTTTTGTTGGACTAAAAATACCACTTCTTTTAAATGCATTTAATGTTCATTTGTAATGGATTTCTTATTTTTTTCTAAGTTAAAGCTGCCTTGGAGATGTGCTTTTTGAGTAAGTAGAGCAAAAGTGAAGAAATAAATTTGAAGAATATGCTGCTGGAGTCAAAGTGATGCCCTATGCTCACTGCACTGGCCTATTATAGTATTGTAGTACTTTCCATTAATTTGATTACTAGAATAACAAATGCTTTTCTGTTGAACCCATTGACCAACCTTTTAGCCTGATGCTTGCTTAAAGAAACTTGGGCCCATTCTAGGAACATTGCACCAGTATTTGATGGAAGAAACAATTCTCATAGATCTCTAAATGTTGTGTATAGATCCACCAATTTTTCCATTCCTCAGGAATAGTTCCTTGCAGGGGTGAAATGCTTCTGGTTCGGACTGGATCGTCCGATCCGGTAGTGATGGAGGCAGGTGGTTCGGAGAACCGGTAGCAAAATTCCATGCCCCCTCCCATACCCAGCTGGTATTTTTTCCTTTTAAAAGCCTCTGACGATCCAAGCTGAGTTGCCTGATCATCAGAAGCCTTTTTTTACAACCACTTCACCAAAGAGGTTGTAGAAAAAATGGTTTTAAAAGTAAAAAAAAAAATTGGCCATGCCCACCCAGTCACATTACCCCAC
>JANHZT010005740.1:68360-85498 GCA_032468215.1 Stegonotus admiraltiensis | reverse complement strand
CTTTTGGCACGCTATGGCAAAAAGGTTAGCCATCACTGTTGTAGGTAATGTCACTTAAATAGTAATATTCAGTTCTTAATTAATTTAATTAAATTTATTAAATTTGTATGCCGCCCCTCTCCGAAGACTCAGGGCAAGGTTAAGGTTTTGTGCATAACTCCTTGTTAGATCACTAAGTTTATGACTTGCTCCATTTATATTTATATGTATTGTGAGCCGCCCTGAGTCTTCAGAGAGGGGCAGCATATAAATTTAATTAATAAATAAATAAATAAATAAATAAATAAATAAATAAATATTTCAATTTTATAATACTATAGAGGTTTTTTTGTGTGGGGGTGTGGATAAAACATGATAGTGTGGAATTACCTGTTCTAAGGTAGGGACAGGACTCCAGTCCCTGTGGAGATCCCTTCAATTTATGACTTGCTAATATTAGGAAATGCAGATCAATTAGGGACATTTTATGCACAGCTCATGGAAGAATCTGAATTGGAAGAAATAACCCAACATGGAAAGTAGAATATCATCTCTACAGATGGCACACATCATCCTCGTTCCTTCCTGCACCAACTTCTCAAACTGATTATAAAGGAAAAGAAAATGGTTTTAAGAAATAGAAGCTGAAGGAATTCAGGAAAGTACCTGTTCTTCCTTCTGTCCTGCTTGTATACACTCAGGATGAAGTGGTAGCAGTGCTTTGTGAGCTTAAAAAGTAATATTTTTTCCTGCTTTTTCTATCTAAGTAAAAATTTTAGGAGGCTGATGATAATGGAAAGAGAATCAGCAAAACTTTTTATTAATACACAATTTGAAAAAAGCATGTGTGTTTGAAAATGATACCGGATTAAGGTAGTCCATTTTCTTGAGCAACAGAATTTCATTAGACATGCTGTGGAGTTGTATTGGTGTCCCTGCAATACCTTTTTTTTTTTTGAATCAAGTTTTATTGTCCCTGCAATACCTTAAGGTCTATAGAGTTGACAGTGCTTATGAGGAATAAAATAGGAAGGGAAGGAGAAGAAGGAAGCACACATCCATTTATACAAGTGTTTACGCATAACATTTTCACTTTTTGTTTTGGGATTATTAGGGGTCTTAGATTAAAATCAGGAATGCAACATACTTTTTTCAGTTCTTGATGTTTATGGGCTACATTCTGGTACAAGGATTACAAACAATATGTGTTGCTTTTGATAAGAAATACCTGCAAATTGTATGAAGTTATTGAAGCTTAAATACCATAATTATTATGTGGGGACATTCATATGATTTTCCATGTGTGAGTTCAGATAGTTGCCCTTAATCAGATGAGCTATTTCAATTATTTCAGGAAAGGTACTTTAAAGATGGCAGTTTGTCTTTGCTGGAAGCAATTCAAGGACTGTAACACATTTTTTTCTGATAGCTATCTGCTATAACTATTAGCTTCTAATACAGAAAAAAAATTATAAGACAGTACTATGACTGAACAAGAATAGTGTCAAAGGGTAATCAGGAAGATTCAGAATCAAATCTTATTCAGCTGTGAATCTCATTTAATTATATTGAAGTATCAGTCATTTAGCTTAATTTATTTCATGCTAAAATAAAATGGAGAGCAAGGGAACTGTTACCAATTTGAAATCCCTTGGAGAAGAATGAATAAAATATCATAAAAATAAAATTAACTGTTGTGGAAAAGAATGACTTTTCTTGAGACCTTAAGGTAGTGCAATTACCAGTTTTGTAACTGGCATTAGACCTAATGATAATCCTCTGAAATTTAAATGTTTGAAAAAATATTATTTAAGAATATCACTCAAATGCCTACCCTTAATTTGAAAATCAGAGTATTGCCGGTTTGCTGCTTTTTTCTTTAGCTAGGGTCACTCTTAATGTTGCTAACTTTTGACACAATCGTCTAATGGGATTGAGGAAGGAATCTTTCTAGCGAAGCATTGCTATTTTCTGTATCGCTGTTGTGACTGAACTAGTTGGAATTCTCAGAAGATATGAGAGACATGAGATATATAACATTGGAAGGAAGGAATATGTTTCTTTCAGAGAAGTTATAGAAACTTTCCTTTTTCTGAGACCCACGCTAGTAATTTCTAAGTTATATAAAAAACTTGACTAGTAAAAATATAAGTTATTTGTTAAAGTGCATAAGCAAATGTCACTTTTAATTAAAATATATGTCCTGGTTTTGTTTTTTTGCAGGCTGATTGTGGAGGCATTAATGAGAAAAATGTATTTCCAAGTATGATGGAACATAAATCTCAAAAGTGGATTTTTGCCTTTGTCAGTGAGTTGAAGCTGATTTGGACTAAGGTGATTAAGGTAATTTTTATAACCTCAGATAGTTTATTTTTTGTTTTATTGTTATAAAACAAAAATGTATATTATTAATATTTTAATGTTTAGATAACTTAGACCTTTAAAGAAAGAACATATAAAAAGTTTATATCAGTATTAACTATGATTTGAAGTGCTGATGTTAATAAGCATAAGATTGTTTAAATTTTACATCCAAAGCTAAATGTAGCATTATTAAGCAACTGAAAAATCACATAAAAGTATTTGGTGTACAATAAAACTGTTTCTGTCTTAAGCTGAATAATTAATATAAAGGTTTCTACTGTATTGTTACATATTTTTTGTGTATGATGAGAAAAAGAAAACAAACCAAAATAGACAGTGGCAACCAAAAAGCTTTAAGTAGTTTTTAAGGTCCTTCAAATTTCCTTGTTCTGTTATCGGGTATGAATTAGGGGACTACTACTAATAATAATAGAATAATTGTGCAACAAATACAATATTACAATAAGTTAGAGAAAGAAAACGATTTAAGAGATGGGAATTTTGACCATTAGTAGAGAATGGAGGTTAAAAGGTAGAGATTAATTGTATGGGATTTTCTCTCTGAGGACTATCCGTGTTTATTACAATTTTGAGTTTGTTAGGGTTTTGGGTTGTTGGGGGGGGTTTTCTGCCCTTTGAACAGTTACTTGTTATTAACCTTGAGTAATTGTTAACAAGTCTTAGCATACTAATGGGTGATTTTTTTTATTGACACTACTTGGAAGTAGAAAAAATAATTAAAATTCGCTTGTTACAAGATATGGTTATATCTACTGCCTTTTTTTAATATTTTAAGGTAAAAATGAAACTTAAAAAAACAAAAATAACCAAAAATACCCCAACAGTATAAAGACTAGAGATACAGATTTTGAATATAAAACAGTATGTCTCACCCTTGGCAACTGTTTAAGATGTTTAAGAATTCTGGGAGTTGAAGTCCACACATATTAAAATTACCAAGGTTGAGAAACACTGGTATAAAGCAATTCTGGTTATGAGATGAAACAAGTTGTTTTGAATCATTTTCAAGTGATATATTTTAAATGTGAAATAGTTCAAATTTAAAAAGTTTAGCACTTCCATAGTAATGACTATTTCATATTTGTTTCCATCTGTTAACTGTAATCATCAGTTCCTGGGTTATGTAGTATTTCTGTTGCATGTGATCATAAGTTGAGTGTTTGTATATGTGAGTCCCTACCGAGTCCAGCATCATAGTTGATAAATGTTATAATCCGTAGAATGTTCACTACAAAATGCTGTAGATTTTTTGTTCTGTAGATAAGCCAATCGTACTAAAACAATAGAGCATGATATTTTATAAATATTTTAGATTTAGAAATGTTTAACTGTGATGTAAATGCTTTGTGGATTCAAATGTGTTATATAATATTAAAATTTAATAATAAAAGAACTTTAGACGTATTTGAGCATACCGCTGAGGAAAGCTTTGCAGTATAAGTAAAATATTTTAAGGAGCTTGAAGAAAAATATTATCAGTGTCCTGAAATTTTAGCTGAAGAAAGGAACACAATTCTGAGCAGAAATGGCCAATCTTTATTCAGTTATCATTGGGTGCCTGTTTTGCAAGGAAGATCCTGAATAATAGGCAGAAATCTTTATACATTTTGGGGTTGACAAGCAGGAAATCTCAAGGAGCTGATTCATGGACACATTTTGAGCAAGAAAGATAGGTATTTAAACAAAGGAAATATATTTATAAAAGCAAAACTGCTAAGAATTCCATTTTTAAGTAGATGGGTTGTCTGTGATCTCTTACTGTTTCCTATTTTTGGTGAGGAATTTTCATTGTTTTTGTGATAAAATTAAAAGGCAATTTTAGTGGAAACATAGCTATGTTTAAGTTATGCATTAGCCTGGAGCTGGTCTAGTTTATATATGCAAGTTGGAGGGATGAGCACAAACAGCAGAGGAAATGGATAGTTTGCAACTGGTGATGCAGGCCAGTAGGAGTGAAAAGATAAAGAAAAAGATGGAGAGGAGTTTGGAGAAGAGTTTGTAGTTTATTTTACTATTTTCCTTCACAATCAGTATATGCTTTGTAATGTTTAGTTTTGTTTCTTTGTATTGGGATTAAATCAGTTGTAGCTGTTCTAGGCATGGTTCTGTGAAAAGGCAGCTTAAAGATTAGACTGGGGCAGTCTTGCAGGTAATTGTGGGTTGACTGCTGAGGCAGAACCAGGTTGGTCAATTGAAAAGCTGAGGAAGAAGCAAATCTGAAGGAATTTGCTTATAAAAGGGAAGAGGAGACTGAGAGAGCATAATGTGAGATGATAGTGAAGTTTTAAGAACATAGCAAAATAGACAATCAAGTTGAAGTCTGATAAAGCAAAATTTCTGATGGTAACATATTTCAGTGGAACAACTAGATATAGATCATGACATGTTGAATTTTCGCAGTTTCCAAGGTTGGTTTTAAGTTGTAGAAGTTTCATTGCCCTACTACATAACAGCAGCACTGGAATTTTGGATAAACAAGATTCATTGCCTGGCTGAGGTTACTGGTATATATCTATCTTGCCTTTTTTGTATGTGCTAAGGTAGAATGTGGTGGGTGGATGTTGTTTTGTAAGTGGTGCCTTGTTGTTGGTAAATTATTTATTTAACTGGTAAGGTATTCTATTTCACTTGTATGTTGGTTGTTTCCTGTGTTAAAGCTGTATGAAGTGATAGTGTGTTGGGTGGATAGCATTCTTTTTGTGTGTGTGGTTGTTGAATTATCATATTTGTGATAAGGAGATGACTCTAGTTTGTAGGTGCTGCTTGACTGTTGTGGGATGGGAAGGAATGTTGTTGGGTATTGAGTTGGCCTACTATTACTGGACCTTGATTACATTTCTTGACAAGTACATAGCTAAGAGTTTCATCCTCTAGGTTGGGTTGGAGTGACATGCTTCTAAAAATTCTCTTGCATTTTTCAGTCAGTCTTGTTCTATTGTTTCTAAGAAGTTACCCTCCAGGATCATGATTAATAAAGTCAAATCATACCTTTTGACAGATAGTTGGCATTTGTGGGTATGTTTAGCTATCTTTTAGTTTTTTGTGGGCATACATTTTATGTTATAAAATAAAAGTTTTATAACATAAAATGTATGCATACAAAAAAGTAAATTTGTATATTTTGATGAAATTGCACAAATATCCATTAAGTTGAAAATTATGATGTAGTTTATTTCTGCTTTTTATAATTTTGATGTGATATAGGGCATTATGACTGTTGAACTACCTTTGTTGGAAAGAATAGATGTGCTAATTTAGCTAATATTTGCTGATCTCTTTTTTCTATTAGGAAAAGTGGGACACCTCTGCTTTATATCTCGTAAGAAATCTTGTAAGGTTTCAAGAATTCACAATGTTTTCAACATAACAAATTCAGGTATTATATTTCTAATAGGGAAATTGTCATTTTAGAGCTCTTGCCTTTAAAAGCACATACAACCCTTTTAATTGTTACTCAAATCATGGGTCTCTTTTCTCATAGCACAGAGGTGGGCTATATTCAGCCCTTCCAGTTCAGTACCAGCTGGAGAGCCAGTCTTGTTTTAAGGAACCATTTTAATGAAAAGAAATGCATAATTGGTAATTGCAATGAATTTTTTAAGTGCTCAAGGAATGTTTAATAATTTTATAATATCTCTTATGTAATCATAAAACACATACATGAGACTTCAGTCATTGTAAAATGCTTTGTGTGGAAGAAATGGAGTTAATGATTTTATAAAGTTCTAATGTAAAAAGCCTCAGGTAGTGGTAAATCACTGGTTTCATGTACTACATTAAGCCATGATGGGATTACTTTTTATTATAACTTAGCTTGTAGTTAAAACAATTTTAGTTTTCTGTAAATCACTACTACAAAACTGGCTTATGCTCTGCAAACCCAGCCAGGTTCTCTTGGGTTAGACAGTTTATTTGGGCTTGTTTGGAATGTTGAGAGCAAGATGTGTTCTCACCAAGTAGCAACCAGTGGAACTTGCTTATTCATAAAATGACTGTCATTATGACTGGCCCAGTTAGAAGCAGTCTATTTACCATGGTATAGTTGCACCACAGGTTTAGTCCTGTAGCATCTTTACTAGCCTAGTTTACCCATCTCTTTTTAATTGGTTAGATGTTCATATATACAAACAAATTAACAGAATAACGGACTTGGAAGGGAGTTGTACCCTGCTCAAGCAGGAAACCCTATACCATTTCAGACAAAGGGATGTCCAATCTCTTCTTAAAAACTTCCAGTGTTGGAGCATTTACAACTTCTGGAGTCAAATTGTTTTACTGATTAATTGTTCCTCCAGGAAATTTCTCCTTAGTTCTTGCCTTGATTAGTTTCCATCCATTGCTTCTTGTCCTCTTTCAGGTGCTTTGGAGAATAAGTTAACCCCCACTCCTTCTTTCTTTGTGGCAGACCCTTAGATATTGGAACGTTGCTATCATGTCACCCCTAGTCCTTCTTTTCATTAAACTAATTACTAAGAGTGCCCCCATTTGTTTAATTTACTAAGAATGTCTGTATATAAACCAGAGGGATTATGGAGAATAAAAATGGTGCTAGATATTGGTGTTTTCTGTTTCAACATGTTAGCTCTTCATTTTGTTGTTTTTCTTTTTCAAATTAAAATTAAAATCTTTCAGAAAAGGCAACAAAGAAGGTATATATGCACACATGACACTTATGCTTATCTTACCACCTTCCTTTCTATTGTGTAAGTTAGAATGATACTTTTGCAACAAATGACTGTACTAAACCCTGAAATAATTTTGGTATAAACTATAACTTGATGTCATGTTTTAGGTTTGCAACATCGTGAATTTGTAGTGTGACTATGGGAGAAAAGAAACCAGAACCTTTGGATTTTGTAAAAGATTTTCAGGAATACCTAACTCAACAGACTCACCATGTGAATATGATTTCAGGCTCTGTTAGCGGGGACAAAGATGCAGAGACACTTCAAGGAGGTAAGTTAACATGGTGCAGCTGAGCTTTCATACTGAGCTTTTCATTCGTATAAATGAAAAGCGGGTCAATGTTTAAGAAATACTTCTTTTTCCTCTTTTCCTGTAACCTGTACAATGTTTCCCAATAAGAAACTTGATGTGCCTTTCTGTTGTTAATTGCAGCAGGGACCGAAGGTGATCAAAATGGATTAGACCATCCTTCAGTAGAAGTTCCACTGGATGAAAACTCAGGAGTGTTGGTAGATGGTTTTGAAAGAACTTTCGATGGGAAATTAAAATGCCGATATTGTAACTATGCCAGCAAAGGAACAGCACGACTCATAGAACATATCAGAATCCACACAGGTATCATCGTATCTGCATGTTTTATATTTCTCTAGTGGTGTTACACACTTTAATACATTGCATGTGAACTATGTGTTTTTCTTTTATGTTTTCCAACAAATGCTTAAAATTTAAATATGAGTTAAGCCAAGAAAAACAAGCCACATTATATTTCTCATGGCGCAGACTTCTTAATTTTTTTGTTATTTTAGAAATAAGAATGCAGTTTAGATTTTGGATCTGATTGGTTCTTGTAATTGTCAAGTGTCTTAACTGTTTATAATTTTTTAAAAGTAACCTTGGAACTCATCTCACTGCAATGCTTTCTTTCAGACTATTTGTAGTTACTTCTTTTGCTTTATTAGGATGCAATTGCCATGAAAAAGTGATCAAAATAAAGCTTCCTTCTTGTTTCTCCAGGTGAAAAACCACATAGATGTCACCTATGTCCCTTTGCATCAGCCTATGAACGTCACCTGGAAGCTCATATGCGGTCTCATACTGGTGAAAAACCTTACAAATGTGAATTGTGTTCCTTCCGCTGTAGTGACAGAAGCAACTTGTCTCACCACCGGAGACGCAAACATAAAATGGTGCCAATAAAGGGTACAAGGCCTTCCCTTAGTAGCAAGAAGATGTGGGGTGTTTTGCAAAAGAAGACCAGTAACTTGGGGTATAGCCGAAGAGCACTCATTAACTTAAGTCCACCTTCCATGGTGGTTCAGAAGCCAGACTATCTTAATGATTTCACTCATGAAATTCCAAATATTCAGGCTGAAGCATACGAAAGTATAACAAAGCCAACAGAGACTAGTGGATTGCCAAGAGATTCACAAGACCTTATGATAGATAACCCTTTAAACCAGCTATCTACTTTAGCAGGACAGTTGTCTAGTCTTCCCCCTGAAAACCAAAACCCACCATCTCCTGATGTTGTACCTTGTCAAGATGAAAAGCCTTTTATGATGCAGCAACCTGCTGCAGCAACTTCTGTTCCAGCTGTCACAACCAGTATTCCCCAGAACTCATCCCCTACAAGTCCAGATCCTCGTCCTGTACATTCACAAAGAAATTACAGTCCGGTGGCTGGTCCAAGTAGTGACCACAGTGCCCAGGCCAGCACCCCAAGTATCAGTAACAGTCAACCAAGCACTCCAGCACCAACTCTTCCGGTTCAAGATCCTCAGCTTCTGCATCACTGCCAGCACTGTGATATGTATTTTGCTGACAATATCCTGTACACTATTCATATGGGATGCCATGGATTTGAGAACCCTTTCCAATGCAACATTTGTGGTTGCAAATGTAAAAACAAGTATGACTTTGCTTGCCATTTTGCCAGAGGCCAACATAGCCAGCATTGACTGATTTTTTAAATGTAGACTGTGCTTTCTTTTATTTATTTGTTTAAACACATTTCTGTTTCTTACATAATTGGAAAGTTGCCTTTGGAGGAATCCAACTAACAATTTAATGTTGGATGCAGACCATTTATATTGTCATAATTTGCTGACAATATGTTCGCTAGTCATGGTGGTATTCTTTATACTGAGCTCCTCAAGCAAAAGTGAGGCTTACAGTGCAATTCTATCTTCTAGACAGATTTTTAGAATAACAAAGTGTGGATTTACTTTATATAAAAACGAAATCTTGGATCAATTCTAGTACAGCTACAATTCCTTAGGTTAGCCTTTGCCACAAAAGAGCCTATAATTCTGCTTTTCTCAAATTAGCCTAATACAATCAGTTTGGGGGCTGTAAGATTGTATGTGTGGGCCACCTGCTAAACTGCTAGAAAATTCTGTAAGAATCATCCGCAAACATGTCTACAAGAAAATTTAGAATTCCCTATGCCCCAAACCCTGTAATTGCAGTCAGGTGTTTAATGATGTTCCTTTTGTACATTGTGGAAGTAATAACATGAAATAAGATGCAGAATACAACCAAACTATGCCTGGTGTTAAAACTTTTGCAACTTTTCAAAACTGTGGAAAAAGAGAACTTTAGAACAAAATGGATAATGTGTTAAAAGAATGTACCATAATCTTTTTGACTAGCTTTGCAGCACATTACAAACATTTTCATTGCCTTTAAATGCAGATGTCTGTGCTATTTTGCTTTTGCCTTCTAAGCAGTAACGAATTTTAATAGAAATGAAACAGCAAGAAAGTTATATGATTTCGATGACCCATTCAGATTTTGTGTGGTCATTTTAACTGAATCATTTCTTTTTTGAAAACAGCTCTAGTCACAGAGGCAACAAGGGACAAAAAATAGTCTAGACTTTTGGTTTTCTTTAAAGATTCTGGACATAGTAAGGCAATATGCAAATATGCAGAATCACGTTAATGAAGTGCAGTGGATATAAAATGTATGATACTTCTGTCTTAAAAAATACTTAGGAAAAAATAGGCACTTTAAACAAATTATGCTAGCAGAGACTACAGAATATTAGTTTATAGCACATAATTCTTTAATAGCATACAGAAGAACACTGAAATGCACTTTTATTGTATATTTTTTTATTTCACAGGAAACAAAAATATACTTTATATTGCTATCCCTTGCATAACAAGTAAATATGCACATACAAACCCATTTCAAACATGATAGAGTGCATTTATTGAACTGTTTAAAAACCCTGCTTCTTTTCATGTTTGGGTATGTCTGATTATAAGTTTCATATTCAGAATGTTTGATCCCTCTGAAAAACAGACCTTTCCAGACCTCTGAGGAAAGGCTTTGGAAGGAGTACAGGGTGGTAAGGAAAAAAAGATGTCATTTATTTAGAGACACTTACATGCTGTCTCTGGTCAGAGCATTTTTAGAATTTCCATTTTTTTTTCATTTGAAGTTTTGCTGGTTAGCACTGGTACCATCAGTGGTAGTGTTTAAAATCCCTTGCAAAAGGATGTCACAAAACGCCCTAGCACTGAAATTCCCATCACTGCTGGACATATCTGCTGATGGAAGTTAAGGTTAGATGTTGTCCACCTGCGGAAAACCATGAAAGGTAGAAGCATCTGGTAAGTAGCTATGATTTGGGCAGGATAGCTGTTGATGACCCCATACGCCTGAAGCAAATCAGTGGATTCATGTATTTCTTCAGAGTGGAGAATAATTCTTTTTTTGGGGGGAGGGGGGGATCTCCCAAGTATATTTCAAGTCTTTTATTTGCATCGCTGGTCTATGATGGTAATAAAGATTTGAGAGATTGATACTTTCATTTGCAAAAGTGCTGTAAATGTTTTTATGAGGAGTAATATTCAATAGCTTACGAGTTGAGTAAAATATTAAACATTTGCAGGGCTTTTTTTTTAACAGCACATAATTATCTACTTACCTGACGTTCCTTTCTAGCAGATTTCCATCTTACCAGTTTCCAGTGATATGCATGTTCAGATGGCAGCTGTAACTTAGTCAATGATTTTAGTCTTTGTATAGCCACACTGGTCCATGCAGAAATCCAAGAAGCTTCAAAATAAGTAATGCTGGTATAGGGACCCAAGACTTCTGCAGGCCTTGCATTTGAAAGAGATAGTGCTGGTTTACCTCTAAATTAAAAATACAAATGGTATATTCTACCATTTTAATTAGGTTTAAAAGTGCATGTGGGTGTGTGCATAGGTATTTATGAGAAAGTCTTTATCAGTGATCTCTCTAGGGAAAACTGATCTGCAGATATTTTGTATCCCTATAACATCACTTCATAGTTTTGCAGCTTCCAAAGATTACTTGGACCAGTCTGGTCTTACAAAGACCAAAATTACTGACTAGGTTACGCTGGACTCCACTGAGTAGACAGTGCAAGTCTGAGGTACCAGTTCTTGTGTTGATTATCTGTACAACTTCCAAATAGGGTCATTACATGAAATAACTTCATTAATTAGTCCTTAGGAAATGTAGAAATTTAAAGATTTGGGTTCAACATCAATAAAATTCCAGCAAAAGTTCAATAAATGCTAATATTTTTAATATTCTGTTACCATTTTTTTGTTTTATTCAAATGAGTGTAGATTTTGGCATTAAGGTGGCAGTGCTGCCCAAGGGACACTTCCGCTTAGAATTTCCCTGATGCCTTTTGCAGTACTATTGATTGTGAACTGCTACCTGTAACACAAAGACTGAAAGTAGGATAAGAGCTCTGGTGGCGCAAACTCTGCCCACAGCCTGGAGTTTTATCCTGACAGGCCTGAAGGTGGACTCAGCCTTGCATATTGTTGGGGGCAATATGCGAAACAATGTAAACCACTAGCATTATGGGATGGTATACTGTATAAGCCTAAATGCTATTGCTAGGACAAAAAATAATCATGAAATTAGATACAGATCTAATTTAAAGCTGAATGGGGTGCAACTGACAAAAAGTAGTGAGAAATCAGTAAATTTATTTAAAGTCCACTACTTCAATGATAAAAGCCATATTTGCATGAGACATCAAAGCACTCAGCTTGGATAGAACTGTCAGTATGTTTATGCTTTTGTAATAGGAACCAAAATGCTGTGTTGTTTTTAATTAACCCAATTATAGTATTGGACAGGAAGTACATAGCCTTGTTCTATTCTGTTACAGTCCGAGTTTTTCAACAAAAGAATAAAACTTTTTAAAAATGTGCTATCCAGGTTTTCCAACTGTGTAAATGGAGAACCTCAGCAAATTCCCTGCTGGAAGCTCTTTCAATCCCAAAAGTATTTTTTCCTCACAATTATATTTTACCTTTGTTTCTAAAAATAGATATATTTTGTTTCTATTCCAAAGAAAGAAGTCTGTTTCTATGACTACAATCCCCCCGACCCGTATTTTGGAAAATGTTTTTATACTCTTCCTACAACAATCACTTTGAATAATTTGTACTGTTGGATATCCACACTGCTTCGTCCCCATCTCAGATAACATTTTTGATCTATATAATTGCCAGTGCTCGCTTGCAATAATAGGTAAATACAGAACACAATTTGTCAGACAGATTACTGTAGTCTACTAACTGATAACCAGTTCATTCTTCCTGTTTTGCTAGGTGGTAAGAAGGGCAGGTTTAACAGGAAAATACCAGTAGCTAGTTGGTGCCAATTATATCAAGGAAGCAAGTGACATGATCATTGGTAGTCCTGTCCCATTCTAGCAATTCACTCATGAACAATTTGGGTACTGCGCTTATGAGTTTTGTATTTTAAAATACCGAAGTCTGTGAAATGAAAATGGTTCATTAGCTTAAGTACTGAAATAAGTCAGAAGCAGGGATGGATGGGTTGAAATAACTGAATCAGATATGCTAACTGGAAAACAAGGCAGAGTGCAACAATCATAAGTTTCAGCAAGAAATGGCCATGTAGCAATGAAGTAGGAAACAGTACTGAATAGATGAGGGTTTTTTGAAAAATAGGTAAACTTAATTGGAGGAAATTAAAAGACTGTTGGTAGATTGTTTGCTTTTAAGTCTTGCCAGTACTTTTGTAGAATAGAAGCATGGACAATGACCAAGTTATGATCAAGAGAACAGAAGTCATTATAATAAAGGGTCGAACATATATGCAAGACAGAATACATAGAGAGATGGACATTGTATTTAGGGCAAATAATTTAAGATCAAAAAATGTCAATAAGGAATATTTCAGATCATGCCCACTCAGGCTTAAAAAAAACAGATGAAAAAAAATATCCTTTTTCTGTACAGATAGTTCTCAACTTATGACCACAATTGAGCCCAACATTTCTGTTGCCAAGTGAGACAATTGTTACATGAATTTTGCTCCATTGTATGATCTTTCTTGCTACAGTTGTTAAGTGAATCACTGTAATTGTTAAGGTAGTAACACGGTTGCTAAATGAATCTGGCTTCCCCTTTGACTATGCTTGTCAGAAGGTTGCAAAAGGATCATGTGACCTCACGACACTAACCATCATATATTCGACTCAGTTGCCAAGTATGAATTCTGATCATGTAACCATGGGGATACTGCAGTAGTCGTAAGTTGAAAAACGGTCTTAACTCATTTTCTTAGTGCTGTCATAACTTCAAATAGTTGCTGAATGAACTGTTGTAAGTTGAGGACTACCTCTACAGTTATATCAAAAGAATAAATAGCATTAATGATCACCAATCTTGGCTGGAGATTGTACTAAAAGAAGGAAAATGGAGCAGGTAGGACACCGCTGAGAATAGTGAGTTGCCTGAAATCAGAAACTCTATTTTTTGATATATAGTAAGATATAAAGGTAATGAAAGAATATATTCCAACCTGGATTTTTGCCACCAACAAAAGGAAGTCATTTTGCATGAAAAATAGAATCACAATACTTTAAACATTTTGATTAGGATGCTAATGAGGTACATTTATTCACATTAAACTAATTTGGTAATGTTTTGGTTTCGTGGTGATAATATGGAAGTGGTTGATCACTGCCTTGTTCAGCCTTTTTAAAATTCCTGGTACAACCTGTAACCCTGGGATTTCATCGTGAACTTACCTCCAGGTATTAAGCATGCCTAATCTTGTTTTTTCTGATCAGCTGTAATCCATTGGGCATGATGAACAAATTGGTGTAGTAGACACCTATTAAAAGTTATCCTAACACTTTTATTGCTTTCATTTAGCAAGGCATGGGCTCTTTCAGCCTGCTTGCCTGGCTGTTATGAGGAGCTTAGGAGACTTGTCTATCTCTGCAAGAGCCATAATTATAGGCAATTTATACAGAAAGCTGGCAGAAAAAAATAGTGCCCTTTAATTAAAACATCTTCAAGCAGGAAATACTATTCTTAAGATTGAATAATAGATTCTACCATTCAGAACTAAATTTAACTTTAAAAGTACACAGGGAACCTGTATCTATTACAGATAGCTTTATTGTTCAATCTCCATCACACCGTTGATACCACTTCATGAAGCAAAATAAAATGCTACTGTTTATTAAAATATTTTTTAACAATATCATCTGTCTCTTGGGAAAATACAGAAGTTATATCAAATGTACTATTTTCTACATAAAACTGATTTTCTTTATTAGTCTTTTGTTTTAACTTTTCTAAGAATTTTACTTTCTGCTTGTTGAGCTCCTCTGACAAAATCTTCATCTCACTTGGAGTAAGGCTTTTGGCTGGAAAACAAAACGAACAATGAAATGCTGTTGTTTAAACTTGGTATTATTTTAACGTTTGAGAAGGAAAAGCTATTATCTAAAAAGAAACATGGCTATAGCTATAAAATAGATCCATAAACATGTCTAGGCCATAATGTGGTGTGTTTCCTTTGGCTTAGCAGGTTCTACAATCAGCCTCTGTAGTATAAGAAACATGTTTCATGTGTTGTGTAAACCCAGCCAGTTGTGATTTCGTCTATAAATCAGCTTATCAACTCCATAGAGTACACCATCAATATATATTAAACTTTTGAGGCTTAATTTTATACCTATAATACCCAACCTCCCAATAAACAACCAACCTTTCAACGGTAAGATTACTATCCTTCTCAGATATATTACAGCCAGCACAGCTCTCTGATGTCCTGGCTAGAAAAGTCTATCTTACTGTAATATATAAACCAGCTCTGCCATTGCAGAACAATGATCTGCCAAGAACCTTTCAATTGCCAATAATATATATCAGTGATGGCTAACCTTTTTGCCATCACATGCCTAGAGCAGGGGGGGGGTCTGTCATGCATGCCCACACCCATAATTCAATGTGCCCCACCCCCTGGGCATGCACATGTGACCCCCCTCTGCGCTCCCGCTTTTGGCATGCAATGGTATGGTGGGCCAGGTAGGCCCGTTTTTTGCCTTTCCCAGGTTCTAGAGGCTTTCTAGGAGCCTGGGGAGGGCGAAAACGGCCTCCCCCCCCCCGGAGGCCCTCTGGAGGCTGGAAACGGCCTATTTTCTGACTTCCTGTGGGCCTGGAAGGCCTGAAAATTAGCTGGGCGGTACACACATGCGTGCTGGAGCTGAACTAGGGCAACACTTGCGTGCCCACAGGTGGCACGCATGCCATAGGTTCGCCATCACGGATATATATGGTTTCTTCTGTGTATGAAAACAGTCTCAGCAATAAAATGTTCCATAGGCATCATTTGTTAGCCCTGTCTTCAGAGTAATAGTTAAATTCCTTCTAATAAAAGCTAGTTCAATCCAGTGGCTAAGGTATCAGGCTAGAAACCAGAAGTCTAAATTCTTATTCCTCCTTAGGCATGAAAGCTGGCTGGTTGACTTTGGGGCAGTCACTCTCCCTCAGCCCATGACATTAGGCAAGCCAGTCAATTCCTATTGCAACCTATTGAAAAAAAGCGGACCCTCCCCTTTCCTTGCAGTAAAATTCTCGGAAGAAAAACGTTACATTCCCACTAGTGAAGTCATCCCTAAGTCTTGCTCAACATACCTTTAGCCTTCTGCATTGTTTCAGAGATTGTTCGCCTGAGAACTTGATCAGCTTGATGTAGAACATTGCTTGCACATATAGCCCGATCCATCTCCTAGTCAAGATCAACCAAAATTGTTTTAATAACAGTTACTGATCCTTGGTCCATCAGAATTCTGGATAGTAACATGGATGGTGTCATAAATATGATAAATAAATGAGCAAGGATTAACAACACAAAGCTCTACTAAGCAGGTACTGTATACACAAAAGTATGAAGGCTATTGCTTAACATATTGTAAGCTGCCCTGAGTCTCTGGAGAAGGGCAGCATATAAATCAAACAAACAAACAAACAAACAAACAAATAAACAAACAAACAGTCTTTTGATCATTTTAATATGTTAATTTTAATGCTGAATGCTTTTAATGTTTTTAATGTTCTCATTATTTTATATTGTCCTTTTATGATGTTGCAAGCTGCCCAGGGTCACTTGATAGTGGGATGGGTAGCATATAAATTTAAAAAATAAATAAAAATGGCAGTCTTCCATTTTAGAAAAAAACTGGACATTCCTGGTATAAAACAGTGGATAGCTTTCCAGCTCTCTTTTTTATTTTTATCCACAATGGCAAAGGCTAAATATTTAATCCCCATCAAGGGCTTCCTATGTATAGCAAATCTCCTGAACTTATTAACCCACAGAATTCAAGGTACCTTTTCTTCTGTATTCTCTTCCATGGGTTTTATTGGATTTTCCAAAGCATAAGATAACAAATTAAACACCTGAAGACTGAAAAAAATATAAAATTAATTTGCAAATGCAAACATATGAACATCTAGCAGCTTGCTCAAAGATAATGTCTGAGATCAATGGGATCAATAACATCCATCTAAAAAGCTAAACCCTGAAGAAATTCAATGTACAAACGGCAATTCAGTACAAATGAATATGAGTTTCTCTATAAATAGAAGCCTTCTCCCTCCCCCATATCTTCCAAAATCAAGTTTTACTAGGCTATGTAAGAAGTTTTCCCTTCCTTTCCTCTGAGGCAAGAATCCTACAACGCTGATGATACTCAGCTGTACATCTCCACCCCGGACCACCCCAACGATGCCCTTGATGTGATGTCCCAGTGTCTGGAA
>JANHZT010005740.1:45626-57528 GCA_032468215.1 Stegonotus admiraltiensis | reverse complement strand
TATATGCCGCCCTTCTCCGGAGACTCAGGGCGGCTTACAATGCGTTAAGCAATAGCCTTCATACTTTTGTATATGTATACAAAGTCAGCTTATTGCCCCCACAAACCGGGTCCTCATTTTACCCACCTTAGAAAGGATGGAAAGCTTTTTCTACTGAAATGATCATAGTTGGTATTAGAGGAATCATAATTTGTAGAATCAGTAACAAAACCAGGATCTGAGAAAGACTAACAATTCTTGGAGAATTACCCAATCTAATCTTTCGTCTATTCATGTTGGCTGTGTGACTAGCACTATGAGAAGTTACTTCCTAATATTTTCTAAGGCATTTTTTTTTAAAAATGAAAAGCCAAAGTATTACATTGCAGGTAATGAATTTTCTGAATATCATTGTCTGAGTTCGGGTTTAGGAAAATAATATCTCTTCTTTGTCTCCTATCTGGACAAAGGCTAATTTAAAACCTTAAACAGAAATTGCTTCTTTAGGCTTTTCCAATAAAACCTGGATAAAAATCATGGAAAGAATATTATTTTTCTAGATCTCCACCTTTTTTTCAAGCTTCACTCCCAACATTCCTAAAAATCCCTATAAATCTTGCTCCCATTATCATCTATAACTAATCATGTATGGTATCATTTCAAAAGGCTTCGACCTTTTTATATTTTATTTAGTATGTATTTCGTGGGTTCCAGTGAATTCAGTGAAGGTTGTTTATGAATGGCTTGCACCACAACATTTCGTGTGTCTTTTAAGATCACTAGGACTCCAATTCGTGTTTCTATTTTGAATTTTTGACCTTACATAGATGTGTTCCATTCTCAATATTATCAATTGCATGAATTTTGTACCTGTGATGTCTTCTACGTTCTCTGAAGAGATGCCTTTTAATTTCTTTCCTCTTGACAAATGCAATTGCAAGTAGAATTAATATAGGCAACACAAGTAAAAAGAATATCAGAAGACCATCTCGAAGGGATGTATCTAAGAAAGAAAATAAGCATTGTATGTGTATTTAAATGTAGAATTTGGACAGTGGGGCTACAAGAAGGAAGGTTTGACTTCCCACCAAGATAACATATGCATTTTTGGATAATTTGTTCAATAAATAAATGAAGTATAAAGTATAATATTTTGACTCCTTTGTTTAGTTGGAATCTCTTTTTCTAGTTTTAGGAGTTGTGCAGAGGACAGATCATGTTTTAGGTCATATTTAAGGAGCAATATCCCAAAGGTGTTTTTTCAAGAGACAACTGGACTTTCTGGTTTTTCTTTGAATTCAAAGAAAAACCAGAAAGTCCAGTTGCATCTTGAAAAAGCACCTTTGGGACAACTATGACCTGGATGACTGAGAATCTCCATAGACATTGAGCAGCAATATTGAAAATTCAGAACGGTTTGCAAACATTTAAGCACCACTGTATATATAAAAAATTTCCAAGAAAGGAGAAGCTCATCTTCCAAAAAGGAAAGACCCAAATTTCTAAAATGGCCGTATGTTAACTTACAGCTATAGATTCAGATTTTAAAGATAATTAATTTCAATAGAAACAAAATCCACTAAATTAGCGTAGCAAAGGCTATGCTGACTTTTGTTCCTGCTCTTCATTTTTAAACTAGAATTTTTTTTTGGATAGTTATTCAATGAAGTGACAGTTATTCACTTTAAGATGAATGTGACTTTCATCAAATAAGACATAGAGCTACCTTAAAAGGTGCAAAATTAGAGTTCAAAAGCGAGCAATATCAGATGGAATGTAAGAAAGAGGAATGATTCTTGATACCTATATGTGTTGGGCCGCTATCTATGCTGCCCCCATAGCCAGACACATCACAAAAAGGAGGTGCCCACCCAAAATCACAGTGGCAATTGCCTTTGTTGTTACACACCTACAGGAACAAAAAAGAAACAAAATAATGAAATTACAACTTTTAAAGAGGTTATAGAAATTGCAATAATATTAGGCTTAAGGTGTTCTGTTTCTCCCTCAAACAGGCATGCAAGAATTTATGCAAATCTCTTAAGGAATTTTATTGTAGAAGAACTCAAATGCCATTATGAAAGAATTCTGTTAACAGCTGAATTATCAAAAGTGAGATCTATGTAATAATGAACTCAATGTTCTATAGCTTCTCTCAGGTGCTGTGCATCATATCATATGGACCTCTCTTTTGGATGGGAAGCAGTGGTGTGGAATGCAGAGCAATATCTAACAACCAGCTCTGTTGGCTCCATTACAGTTGTTGGCAGCACTACACCAATGGCTTCCAAACAATGATTGGGCTGGCATTGGAGGTCTCCTCTCCTCTCAACTAGCTTGCAAAATTCCAGGAAATGCAACATGAGTCCATATGAACCAGCTCCAGCAGCACACCACTGACGGGAACTCCTGGTTTCCATCCGTCTCTTTTTTTGTTAGTGACTAAAGATACTATCCACAATTCCGCATTGTCACGGGGACAACGACAACAATTGTTTTCCTATGGCAATATGGGAATTAATTTTCCACATGAGATTTGTTTCTTGTATGATTAGCTTTCCCATTATTTCTGAACTTGGCATATCTAAAAATGGAAAAATAAGGAAAATAAGGATTTATTTCTTTGAGGGGGGAAAAAAACAGAATTTAAACATTTTAACTTGCTGTGGGCATCGAAAGGGAGGGAAAGGGAAAAAATGACAAAGCGCGCATTGAACATTGTCGTGCAGACTCACCCTGTTTGTACTTATACTATCTTTGGATGTTGCATGCAAGCCCATAAAGCAGGGGTGTCAAACCCGTGGCCTGCGGGCCGGATGTATCACACGCTGGCCAAGCTGAGCCCCGGTTTAACGAAGGGGGGAAAAGTCATGATACGTCACATGACAATGATGTGATGCAGTAAATTTGACACCCCTGCCATAAAGGATGGGGTTGGAGTTGCGATCTCACAACACAGATTTTCTCATTTGACAAAACCTCTAAGTGTTATATATGCCTATGTTTCTTGCAATGCAAAACACTTTCTTGAATAAAAGAAACATGACCCACATATATGTTCTTGAGAGGAGGTAGTACTTGGATTGTGGTATAATGTCCCATAAATAAATGGGTAGAAATGCTACAAAGAACTACCATAATACTGCTGAGACTCCACTCAGCATTTTTAAAGAAAGCAAAGATACATATTCAATAGTTGTACTACAGGTAATCCTCGACTTACAATGGTTCATTTAGTGACTGTTCAAAGTTACAACAGCACTGAAAAAAGTGACTTATGACCATTTTTTACCGTTTGTGACCGTTGCAGCATCCCCATAGTCATGTGATCAAAATTTAGACGCTTGGCATCTGGTTCATATTTATGAGCATTGCTCTGTCCCAAGGTCATGTGATTCCCTTTGGTAACCTTTTGACAAGCAAAGTCAATGGGGAAGCCAGATTCACTTAACAACCGTGTTACTAAGTTAACAACTGCAGTGATTCACTTAACCACTGTGGCAAGAAAGGTCATAAAATGGAGCAAAACTCACTTAACAAATATCTCACTTAACAACATAAATTTTGAGCTCAATTGTGATCGTAAGTTGAGGACTATCTCTGTTATATACTAAGATACTTGGTTAGTATAATTTTGTCCCATTGTGAACATTATAACATCATAATATTTTAACTTACCGCCCGACCATTACACTTTTTCTTAATGTCACAGTTGTAACCCAGCAAGCTTGCATTTAAGCACTTATAATCAACACAAGCCTAAAAAGAAGGGAGAAATAGGGGTTTCTTTCAGAATGGTCTTTGAAAGCATGCTTTATCTGCAAATGCACAAAGGTATCAAGAAGAGACTGTCATCAGATTCAAGAATAACTCTAAACCAAATTTAGCATGGTCTTCCCCAAGATGGATAGTGACCTAATACTGAATTGTAGCTTCTTAAAGAACATGGACAAAAAAGATGGACAAATCTAAGCCTAAAATGATGATGTTGGAAATGGGAGTAAAGTGAATCTTGTATCTCTCTCATCATGAAACAATATAATTTGTCTGGGTTCAGCTTGATGCAAGTATAAATCTAGCCACTATGATTTGGAATTTACAGTTTAAAATTAAGCATGTATCAAGTCCCAAATGATGTAATATAGGTTCTTTTAAGCATCATCTGTCAAAACAAAGTAAGTGTAATTGGCAGTATTCCCACACAACTCAGTGATGACAAATGATGAATGTCAGCATGCAAATACAATTATGTACTTGTGTCAATCTACACATAAACTTGCGATGTGTCCATTATTACATCATTATGCACATGTCATTACTTGTGTCTTTCCTCCTGTCTATTAGTGTAACATTACGTAATAGAGACAATTTACAAACAACATTGGATAGTTTTGTACAACATACTGAACAGGCAGTATGTTGTACAAAGCCTACATGAATAGGATGTAAACAATCCTTCAGCCTCCAGAATAATGTGGGCAGGATTACAAATTCCAAAGGATAATTCTTTGTTGGTCTTCTTTGCGAGACATTAGACCATGAATAACCTAAGTCTTGCAGAGGCCAGATGCTAATGTATCATTAAAAATGGAATGAATGAATGCATGAATGAATGATGAAATCTCCCGAAATTCCAATAATTGGGCTTTTTTACCCATGGTAGTGATTTTAATATACTTTAGTCCCCACATCTTTGAAAGTAACAATGTTGCTGAAGTACTTATTACAACTCCCAGAGGGGAATGAAGAGGTAGTATGACTTCTCAACTGGAAAAGCTTGCTGAATTATGTATAAAGTTTTATATTAAATAATAAGATGGCTTCTTGATTTTTGGCCTAGCATAAAGAAAATACTTAGCCCTTGCTGCATGTAAATCATGATTTACGCTTAGGGGTAACAAATTAACATAAGAAATCGTAAGTCGGTGCTAAGTGCAAACTCAGCCAGTGATTCGTTCAATAAAGCAACGTGTGATTCACATAGGCTACATGTTTGTAAGATACAGAAAACTCTTACTTTTCCTTCAGCACAAGAAGTGCCTTTATGAACCAGTGCTGGATCAGGAATATCTGATCCTAGATCAAATTCAGTGGACACACATGAAATTCCGTCTTGAGTCTGGAAATACAACTGGGATGGGAGATTTTCTTGTTTGAAAGATGTACAATGAATCTTGCCACATAAACTGTTGCTGCAAATAGTAATAATATTCATTATTATGATGTACATACATAAGTAAGGAATTGTGAAGCAGTATGATAAATATAAAATGCTATCTTTCATGTTCTAATGTTGAGTACATGCTTATTCAAGATTTTTTTCACTAGACTTGACGTCTATAAAAACCAATCTTGAGCAAATGGATGTAGATTTTTAAGTAGGAGGAAATAACAGATTATCAACTTTAATACATTCAGATCCTGTTGGCCAACTATGGAAGGCAAGATAGTCCTCATTTAGCAACCACCTTGAACAGTGACTGTTCAGTTACAACGATGCTGAAAAAGTAATTTTGTGACCAATGCCCACACATACAACCTTCCACAAAGGTTGTAACTGTGAAAAACAGTCGTAAGTCACTTTTTTCAGTGTTGTTGTAACTTTGAACAGTCACTAGATGAACTGTTGTAAATTGAGAACTATCTCTAATAGGAAATTTTGTCTTAGTGAAGTAGGCTGTTGGTATGTTTCTTTAGGAGTAGAAGGAAAAGGAAGAAAGAGTGCAGAGCTCTGACGCTGAATCTTGTTTCCTATTATCCAAATAAGAGCATTCAGTTCAATGGGACTTAATCCCCAACTGAGTGTGTTTAGTCAGAATGTGCCTTCAGAATATAAAACATTTTTTCTGATTACTTACGCTTGGGAACATTTTACAAAATTTGGCCCTTTCATTCCACAATTGCCAAATCTGTCTCCTTTGCTATTGGCTCTTTCAAAGCAAACGTTTGGTCCTTTCTTTGCTCCTACAAAATAAGTGAAACTTCATTATTCTATGTCAAGGATAATTCTGACACAACCAATGGGTCGCTACATCCTCTTGGCATCCCCATAGCACATAAATCCCCATAAAATGTCTTAAGGAAACCCAAAGACCACATAAACAAAGGGAATCATCAACAATATGCAATATAAACACAACATTATTTAAGATAGACAGGTAGAAAATAGGCAGAATGCACCCAGAAACATAAACTGGCAGGCAGAAGACATGACAAAAATTCTTTAATTTCTTCAGCACAGAAAAACTCAACCACAGTTTCAACCGGAAAACGGCGTCATTTTAGATCAAGCCAAATTCAAAAATTCCTGGACGCTTGGCATTCTGAGCACATATAGAAACAAGCTCATCTATCAACCTCAAGTAGTTCTTGACTTAGGACCACAAAGGTTTTGTTGCTAAGGGAGACAGTTGTTAAGTGAATTTTGCCCTATTTTACAACCTTTCCTGTCACTGTTGTTAAGTGAATCTGCCTTCCCCATTGACTTTACTTGTCAGAAAGACCGCAAAAGATAAACACACGTCCTCAGGAAACTGCAACCATGAACAAATGGCCAACCATCCAAATTTTGGTCACGTGACTATGGTCATAAGTGTAAAAAACGGTCTTGTCACTTTTTTCAGTGCAGTTGTAACTTTGAACGGTCATTAAATGAATGGTTGTAGTTGAGGACTACCTGTATTTAACTAAAAATTAAGGAAGGAAGCCAACATCCTGTCTAGCAACCAACACCCAAACAAGCAGGAAACAACACCAGATAAACAATGGGGGAAGAACGATATCCTAACTAAGAAACTATCAAGAAAGTAACCACACCCCAACCAAGACTGACAGGGCAAGCCACTATATATAAACAACTAGCAAACCTCACTCTTCCACATACTGATGATATTACTTAGTCTGGTGACAAAACATCTATAGGAAAGCAGCCAAGCTTGTAGAACAGAAGAATCCAAACTGATCAACCCCTAATTACATATATTCTTTACTACTGGAATAAAAAAAATCATTTCTAAATAATAATCATCTACATTCCAATACATAAACATTTTCTACATAACACCTGCCTGTTTATTATCGGTTCTATCGATCACAAATGATTCAAACCATACCTTTTCCAAAGAGGGATTCACATTGAGAATCGTAACTCTCACAAATTCCACTGTAACAGTAATCTTTCATATTATTACATGGGAAGCCATCCATGACATACACATCTTCCGGACAGTCATAAAAGGTCCCATTGCAATATTCAGGGAGATCACAGGTATTTGATTTTGGTCGACACTCCACTCCTGCTACCTTGAACTTGAAAACAGAATTTTATTGATTTTATTGGTTTCTAATTGTAACACACTGACAGCATTCATATGCCTTTAATGATAGGGGAGAAGGAGAAAGAGATTTGTGAAAAAGAAAGAGAGGTTGGAATAGTTCCTGGGCCAAACTACTGGAATGCCAATGATCATATTACGAATTGTTCAGAAAAACCAAACCAAACTGGTTTGGTTTGTCTCCTTGAGCTTTTGGGAGAAAGGTGGGATATAAATAAATACGTGAATTAATTAATTCAGACCACAGAATTACAACTAGAGAAGGGACCTGGGAGATAAAGTCACAGTCCAAGAAGCAAGTAGGATAGATACACTTAGATAGGGATAGAGACATATAGATATATTTTCATGTCTAGCTGCAGGATTTTTCAAGCCTGATCATTCCTTTTCTCCATTCTCTCCCTCTCTCCTTCTTTCTTCTTCTGAGAATGTAAATAATTTATTGGACAACTAGAATGTATGTATGTATGTATGTATGTACGTACGTACGTATGTAAGTTTGTGTGTATGCATTCAAATGGAACTTTTCATTAGAATAGACCTGAAGCAGTCAGGTAATTTTTATTTAATTTCTCAGCTCAATCAAGTGACTCTGAGCAGCCACTAATCCTTGTTATGTGATATACACACATACACAGGTCTAAGAAAATGCATTTGTCTTCTCTGGAATTGTCTATTTTTTGCATTCTTTTGCCATCAAATATTATTGGCGCTTCAGATAGATCTTAGTGATACATACAGTATAAGGAATTTGAACTAGTGGTGGGTTGCTACTGGTTTGCACCAGATCGGGCGAATTGGTAGCGGCGACGAGAGGCTCTGCCCACCTGCCTGGACGCTTCTGCACACGTGCGAACCAGTAGCAATAGGATTTGGAACTTGCCCCTGATTTGAACAAATAAATACTAAATTTTAGTGCTTCTTCATTTGTTGTATTTAAAAGGTCAACCCATATGTGATATGCCACACAATAGAAGACCCCTCCTTTTTACATGCATTGAAGTAGTAAGGCTTTGATAGTGTAAACACAGATGCCATCATGACAATGAATTCAAAACAAACATACCTTAAGAAAAATATATTAACTTTGCAATTCTATGTATATTTAAATATTGGAGTACACCTGCTGAACATAATGAGGTTTAATATAAAACATACAAGCACGGGATTGTACTCCACATCTACACAAAGGACAATCTATTTTACCTGACACTTTTCACAGCACAATCCTTCAGCACATGTTGATCCACGGGTTAGCTTGCAGCTGGCAGCATCACAACAGGGATTGGTACATTCCTGTTAAGAAAATGACTTTGGTTGTATAGTCCATGATCAACTGTTGAAGAAAACTTCCACTGGACTCAGTAAGATCAATATTCTCGTCACTGGGATGTGACTCAAAGAGTTTTAAGAAACATTCGCACAGAACTTTGCTTTTAATTGAAGTATTTTTTTTAAAAAGCACCCATTTATAATCATATAATGAAATCAAGGTTTTATAAAAACCTAAAAAACCATGCTTGATAGTGAGGAACCTTCTTTTTCTAATGTGATTACTGCAAAGTTTTACTAAGGAAAGATTTGATAGAGAAAAGAAAACTTCATGGACACATGACACAAATCCGTGGCATTTTCCACATTCATCACCATGAGCGAGGCTAAACAAGACAGAAACTTTTTTGTCAATCTACAGTACTCTTATTTTCAAAAACTGCATTGTTGTTGTATTAGGTCAATATCAAGGTAGCACTGAGGAACAAAATACAGCAATGAGCATTATATTACTTCACTTTCAATGCAAAAAAGCTGTGATGGGGCACAAATGCAACATCTATCTACGCCTCCTTAAAGCAACTGGATCTTTTCCTGGTTTCTAAAAATGATGAGTACGTGGATCCAGAAAAAGACACAGCTGTGCTAAGGCGTTCCAGAAAAATCCTTGTAGGGTTAGCCCTAACCTTAACCCTCATGTAGCATTTTAGAACAGAATCTGGAACGTTGCATAGCCCTAGCATTGGTGTTTGTGTGTCTGTATAATTCTAGCATATCAATATTTTAAAAAATAAATACAAATTACCTACTTTTGGAGTGCCACAATCACATTCTTCATTCCTATCCACAATGTTATTGCCACACATGGGTTCTGTAAAGATATCGCTCGGCTTGGGAGAATTTCTGAGACAGCTTCCTCCACCTCTCAGGATAAGTTGCTCAAAATCACTAGCGCTGCAGCTGCTGAAGTTCCTGGACCCACTAGAAAGAACAATTTTTTCCAGGATATGGAGTAATATAGTTCCCATTTTATGACTAAATTTTAATGATTTACAATTCTACAATTATACTACACTTCATTGTTAACACTAAAGCAATGCTCCCCACCCCTCAAAATAAATCTGTTTCTGACTCTGAGAGATACATGATATTGTGAGCCAGAAACTGGCCAATTGTTCAAATGGGGACGTATACAAAAACTGCACTCTAATAGACTTGTCATAATTAAAAAAAGAAAACTTCAAGTCTGCACCCCAGCCAATCTAGAAAAGGCTAAGAAGTCCAATTGTCTACACCCAGATGATCCCATGATTTTCCTTAAAATGTTAGGCCAGCTTCATAACTTGCAAAATGTGTCTCAGATAGATGGATCATAATGAAAGCTATGACTTCATTTTTTCCTCTGGCACCATTTCTTATACATGACTTGGCACCATGAACATGTAAACTAAACTCAGCATCCATTAACACTCTTCAAGGGCGGGGCATCTCCATCCATTATTTCTCTGTACTCTCTAGGGTAAAGATTCAGACTATGATTGTTTTCTGTCATTCAGAAGCTTCCTCTCACTTCAAGATTTTTAAGTGAATTGTTCCATATGGAATTTGTTACTTAGGTCTATCCTAATTTATCCACTTCTACCGAATACATTCTCCAGAGAAACAGCAGTTCGTTGTTTCCTCTTGAACCATTTAAAAAAAGTTTAAGGAGTCCTGAAATTGTTTTGTTTTCTTTTGATCGATGTAACTGGCTAGGCTCCGTGGAATTTGACAAGTATTTTGGATGCTTAAAGTCCTTGTCAAAGTTTTTACCTTCTTCAGGAATGAAAATAGCTTATAAATATAATGATTATTAGCATGTACACATAGTCCTCAACTTATAACCATTTGTTTGGTGACCGTTCGAAGTTACAACGGCACTAAAAAAAGTGACTTACAACCATTCTTCAGAGTTACGAACATTGCAGCATCCTCATAGTCACGTGATCAAAATTCAGATACTTGGCAACTGACTCATATTTATGACGGTTGCAATATTTCTGGAGTCATGTGATTATCTTTTGTAACCTTCCAACAAGCAAAGTGAAAAGGAAAACCAGATTCACTTAAGAACTGAGTTACTAACTTAACAACTGTGGTGATTTACTTAACAACTGCGGCAAGCAAGGTTGCAAAATGAGGGAAAACTCACTTAATAACTGTCTCGCTTAGCAACAGAAATTCTGGGTTCAATAGTGGTCATAAGTCAAGGACTACCTATAATGCTAATCAACCTGACAAATATCTGGATTGCTGTGAACCCTTTGGACAGCACCCCTTTTGCACGTCTTTATTAGATTAATATTCCAATTTTACTCCAAGAGCTTAAAGCATGGGTGTCAAACTCTCAGCATCACATAATTCTCCTGATGTTTTTCCCCTTCGCAGAGCTGGGATCGGCGTGGCCTGCACACGATGCATCTGGCCCACAGGTCGCCAGTTTGACACTCCTGGCTTAAAATGTCATACATATCATTCCCTTCTCTAGTTTTATCCCACAACAACTGCTTTGTGAAGACACTGGACTGACAGAAACCAGATCAAATTACTAAGGAAGTTTTATGAATGTGCTTTGACTTGACCCCAAGTCTCTTCAGTTACAGTCCAAGACCTTAACCTTGTACCATATCAGATCTAGGATAGGTAATTATCTATGTTTTTTAATTTTCCTTTTTATTTAAAAGATAATAATTTCTGTATTCTACTCGAAACATTGTTCGGTCCTATTATATCTCTATTTTAAGTTTTCTCCATCCCTTGTATTTTTCCTGTGTCCTCTATTCAACATCTGACTTTGTTTCCTTTCCTCTTTCCTTCTCTACTAATGTAGCTAAATCTCGATCACATGCATTTAACTAACCAACTTTTACATTAAATGAAAGCTGTATATAAATAGATTCCAAAAATAAATCATATAATTTTAGCCTTTATCGGTTTCTGTTCATTAAATTTAGCAGAACTGAAAATGTAGACACTCTGCCTTTAATGTGACTCTAGACTTAAAAATTGTTTCAAGAACAAAGATTTCATGTTCTCATCAGGTATATGTGCCTACTTTTAAATGTACAAGTATCTGTGATTGAGAACATATGGTAGTATGGTAGTCCTCAAAAAACCCTCTCTGGACCCAGCTGTTTTAGCTAACTATCGTCCGGTCTCCAACCTTCCCTTCATGGCGAAGGTTGTTGAGAGTGTGGTGGCACAACTTCCACAATTCCTGGATGAAGCTGTCTATCTTGACCCACTCCAGTCCGGCTTCAGGCATGGGCACAGCACAG
>JANHZT010005740.1:0-21124 GCA_032468215.1 Stegonotus admiraltiensis | reverse complement strand
TTTGTATAAATATACAGAAGTATGAAGGCTATTGCTTAACGCGTTGTAAGCCGCCCTGAGTCTCCGGAGAAGGGCGGAATATAAATCAAAGCAAAAAAACCAAACAAACCCAGAAATAAAGAAAAGCTCATGCTGTTCCTAGAGAATAGGACTGTAGAAAAAATATTTGGAATCTATGGATAATAGCAGTTTTCAGTTCTTTTATGTATGGACGCCATACAGTTTTTGCTCTCAAAATTCATTTTCTCCCTTTCAGTAGTCCATGCTTCTGTTTTCTGAATCTAAATTCAGCCTCTCTTCAAAGGGTAGGAAAAAACACTTCATGTAACTGCAAGAAAACTTTGAAGAGATAGCCATTTGAATGCTTGTGTAAAATTTTAACCATGGGATAAATATTTTTGGATTTTTGTCATGTACTTTTGAAATGTTTGTTTCCCAGAGGTACTGATGTTCAAATGAGTAACTTAAGATAACCTTTCTCCCTTATTTAGTCAGAATCTTGTTGTTCTTGAAGGAGAAATAAATGATGATGATGTAGTTCCCTGTTTGCTCTACTTGCACTGTCATCCATGTGGATCTGAAGAAATTATCAGTCTAAGTATTATAAGCGAAGCAAGGAACATGGAAGTATACTTAGACGATGAATACTATGGAACTGGAAGGGGAGAGCGAGCATTTACTGTCAAACATGGCAGGTCAGTTGCTTTGTCTTTTCAGCATTGATTCAGTCAATAATATAATGAGGTTATATTCAGTCTTGCAGATAAGACTTCCAGAAATTATATACTCAAAATATTTTAATATTTATATATCAGTAATGTGGCTTGATTGTTTTTTCTTCTGCATTCTTATTGGTATGTAGACTGCTTTTTGCTAATGCAGTGAAACTGAAAGGAACATTTTGATGATTGGTTAGAACATTTTTGAAGGGGTTTTCTCCTAAAGAAATATGTTAGGATAGCAGGAATATAATAGATATGATATTAATAATTTGACATGTTGGATAGAGATCTTAACAATAATGTTTCATTTCATGAAAGAAAAAAGGATTATTTATACATGCTCAAATTATATAAGGAGAAAATTATTATTTCTTGTATTTTTCTTTATGGAAAACTATTTCATTGATGTAGCATTATAAAAACTTATTTTCCTTTTTTCTAGCAACGGTGATCAGGTTTCATTGTACAAAAAGTATCTTAAATTGGAGGGCTCCACGGTTTCTTGTAAGATTAAGGTAGGTTATTCCCAAAAAAAAACCCTCTTAAATTTTTGGCTCATTTTTTAAAAAGCAGTTTTACAAATTAGTCAAAAGAGAGCCTTTGCAAAGCAAGATAATGTGCGAAAGACTACTCCTGAAAGCATTGAATCAACTGTCTTGCAGCTTCTTTGAAAACTTTCTCCAGCTGTCTGTACATTATGTGTATCTGTATACACAGGCAACACTTCTGAAATTGTAAATAAAGCAGCTGGACATGCATACCTGCAAACTGCTTGAGACAATATTTGAAGCGGTTGTTCAGGCCTTCCGGTGTTAGAGCTGCTTTGAAAAGAGATACGCTTTATAAAGAGTCTCTGTTGAATGCCTTGCACAACCCTAATGGTGATAAATAAATATTTGATCTGGCTGTTCACTGCCCTGAGTCCTTCGGGAGAAGGGCGGTATATAAATATAAATATAAATTAATTAATTAATTAATTAATTATTGTGTTCCCTCTTACATTTTGGAAGTCGTAAAAAGAAGTCAACTTCCTTTAATCTGTGATATTTCAAACATTTTGATTATAAGTAGATTTTAATTATCTCTCTCTTTATAAAGAAGGGATTTAGAGATGGAACAAAAAGCAGTATAGCACAAGTAAACTATGATAGGGAGACAGATTGACAACTTCTAGAAGCACCAAGGGTTTGCTCAATCCAATTAAGCCTAAGACACTTAATATGCCTAACTAATATAAAATTGATTTAGAGGAAAATAGGAGATTCATAGATCGTCATTCTCCATTTTTCAGAAAATAAAAGATTAGAAACTCATGTTTACTGACATAATGGGCAATTTGCTCTCAAAAGTTCTATAAAATATAAGCTTGAAATCACACTAGTGCAGAATCAAGAAACTAGTCCTTCTTGAAATTGTGGCTTTAATGCTATCTAACAACAAATTTTAATGCAACTAATGTTTTACTTCAACCTAGTCTTATTATTAGCCTATTCTTATGTTTAGTTATATCAGACCTATTATTAGCACCTGCATAAAGTTTACCATGAGAGCTAAGAGGAGACAATTGGAGGTCATTTTTTAAAAGAGTGTCTTAACTGAATTATTTCCTCAATTCACCAGAATTCTCTTTTCACTAGCTATTGTCCATCAGTGAAAAACAAAGAGTACTCATCAATAAAATCATAGTACAAGTCCAGTCAGTCTGTGCAAAAACTGTGCCAAGTGTTACATTAGGATCAGGAATAGACCTAGATAAAGTACAAACTATAATGGAATCAATGGGATCCAAATTATCACCTGGGGCACAACAACTTCTAGATATGGTTCGTTTTCAACAGAAGGTAAGATATCATTTGCAAAACACTGTTCATAAAATGTCCTTTTTATGTGCAAGAAATAGAAAGGACTGTATAATGTGGGATATTTGTATTCTCAATTTATATATTATTTGTGTGCTGTTAATAACTGAAATAAAGGCAGGTTTTTCCTTCTTTCAAATGTTGCGTAGTAGAATTTCTTTGCATAGTAGAATTTAGTTGCGTAGTAGAATTTCTGTTTATAGCTTTCCTTTTCAGACTAATTTTGTGGCATTTTGCATAGTGAAGATAGATAAATAGATAAATAAATATATAACACAAAGTTACACCATTGGTCTGGATGTAAGGTAGGGTGTATATATAAATTTAAGTTATATGGCAACATGTGAACCTTCAGATTAGACTCCAAAAGTAGATAAACTCAGCTTTGCATAGTACTTGGGAGGCTACCAGAGTCCAGAGTTATAGGATAGTCTGGAAGGGGAAAAAATGAACTAGGGGATGGCAGACAATTTCCATATTATTGCCAAGAAAATTGCACTGGTGATTCATGTCATAATTATGACTACATAACTATTTGAATGTGAATGGTGGGTGTCATTTGAAAAGTATGTAATTCATTAATTATGGTTCTGGATCAGTCTGGCAATGAAGAAAATAACTGAAAATGCAATTATATTCTTCTCTACCATTGCTACTCTCCTTTTCATTTGTCCTGTTCATTCCTCATTTAGCACAGCTTGCATTTAAAATAACAATAAAAAGAGCCTCCATTGATATTTTCTCCTTGAAAGCGCCAAACTATTTACTTTATTTTTCAGAGTATAAGACGCACCTTTTCCCCCCTAAAAGAGGCTGAAAATTTGGGTGTGTCTTATACTCCAAATGTAGCTTTTTCGAAGCTTTTTTTCAGCCCTAACGAGGCGCCAGCGAGTAAAGCAATCCTCCCAGCTTTGCCTGCTCCCTCGACTGTCCCCTGTATTTTAATGAGGCACTAGCGAGTGAAGCAATCTCCATACTTTGCTCTGACTCTCAGCTGTTCTTTAGAAGCTTTCTTTCAGCCCTAACTAGGTGCTAGCCGAGTGAAGCGATCTCCCCGTGCTTTGCCTGCTTTTCTCATTGTTGCTTCCTCTCAGCTGTGCCTTAGAAGCTTCTATTTATCCCAAAGCAGGGGATAAAAAACCAGCAAACTAATGTGCTAAAGCTGACCAGACTAAGGACACTAGCCAGTTGAATACCTGGTAGGCAGATTTTTTTTTCCTATTTTCCTCCCCAAAAACTAAGCTGTGTCTTATACTCCGGTGCGTCTTATACTCCGAAAAATATGGTATGTCCTTCTATCAAAGATTATAGTAAAACAAAGCCAAGTTCAATAAAATATTCTCAAACAACCTGTTAGGCACAGACAATCAGATCTACACAACTCAATGAAGAATTCCATTAGCTACTTTCTGGCTCATGCTTATTTCACAGGACATTGGCAGTTTGCATCTGGGCCAAACTAGATTCGAAAATATTCAAGGGCGATTGGACCTTGCCCTGTTATGTCCACATAACAATTCCAGACTAATTTCCTGCTTGATTCCTCCCCCTGGCTCGGTGAGTTTCTCTCCAGCATAGCCAGGGTTAGCAGGAGCCAATGGGTTGAATATGGAGGAATTTCAGAAAATTGCTAGAAAAGCAATGCATTGAGCAAATGGTTTTCCAATAAGGGGAATATTCACCAATTCAATATGAGTCTGCAATATACAAAGAGATACTATTGAGATTAGAAATTGTACAATTATTTTCTTGGATTATACGGTATATCTAAATTAATGAGACCATGTATTTTATTTCTATTAGAATGGAATTTCTTTTGGAGGAAAGTTGCAAACCATCTTAGGAGGAAATGGATTTGTATATGGAAAAAACCATCCCATTGATGGATTGAAAGAGGCATCTGACTTTGAACGGTTAGACCACTTGTCCAACGGACCTTCTCTTTTAAAAACTAATTTGGTAGCTAAAACAGTTGCAGAGGATTTGAATGCACACTCCAAAATAACCAAGCAGGTTACAGGTAATATATTTGAGCTCCCTGGACTACAGCCTTGTACTGTACATTCTGAAAGTGACTGTAAAGGGTTGCTGGCATCGTTTTTTCAAGAACAAAGAAGTGAAAATTCAAATATACCTAATTCCACACTGCTGCTTCCGCTTCTTCAAACAGTATGTGGTCAAGTAGATCATCTATCCATAGATGAAAAGGATAAATGCTGTGAAAAGAAGTTTGCTTCTCAGAAAGATGGAATTCAAACTATTGGGTGAGTTCGTATTGAAAAAAATTATCCATTTTTAAAATTGGGCTCAAAATACCTCTTTGAAAAAATAAGGTAAATTTTACCAGGCAGTTGAACTAGGTAACTGTTAACAAAACCTTTCACCATTGCATGAGTTTGAATTTAGCTGGATTTTTTAATACATTAAAGTTGAGATCACTCAAATTGCTAATTTCTGAATGGTTCACTTTCCATAAATATTTGCGCTCTAATAGCAGGAAATATACAAAAGATTAATCAGTTGTATTTGAAAGATAGTTAACTAGGCAGTTATTTTCTGAATATCTACTGTTTGCCTAGATTATCTCTTTAAATCAATTTTAAGTTGCTGGCATGAAATCATGGAAAAGAAAGATATTTATTTGCTTATTCAGCTTATATGGGCATCCACTTATCAAGTGATTCTGAGTAGCTCACAGTGTTAAGAACATGAAATAATACATCAGTAATAAAAATCCAAATTTTTAATTTTTAATTTTCAAATTTGTAGGAGCGCACTATAGCATTGAGTACAATAATTCAAAAAACTTCATATTGAAACATAAGAGTGTCCTCTTCCAGTTCCAATGTAATGTAATGATTATCTGTACTCAAATGCTGAAAAATTGTATGCCTTGGTATCCATTAAGGGATTATAACCATATTTTGTTTGCTGCCTTACTATAGTTATTTGATTGACTTAATAAATCTTCTACTCATTTGATTAAATAGAAAGTGGTAGATGATAGTGCTTAACATTTAAAAACACACATTTAAGATTTCTAAATTATTAATATTAATTATGTGTACTATTAAGTAATGTTTCTTAAAGCTTTGGAAGATTTTCAGATTTTGATTGTTCGTTGTCAGATATTCTACTGGGGTATTTGTTAAATTCATGCTACTTAAGGTACATAATTTATACTTTTGGATGGCATGGATCAGTTTTTGGTTGTTTGCATTTTTTTTTTTGCAGTTTAGAACAGCAGCATATTTGTCTGTATTTGGAAAAGTTCATGTCCAAAAGGATCGACCTGACAGAGAAGAGATTAATGGATTATATTGACCTACGTATGCAAAAACTTCAGGAACATATTGATAATAAACTTGCTGCAGTCATGGATTTGTTTAATAATTTGCACATTGTTTCTCAAGAATGTGGTACTTTGAAAGAAGAAAACACAGATTGGAAGAGGTAGGAAATCCTTATAAAAACCAAAGACCTCAATATGTTTTATAAGGCCGGGGTCTGTATTTTACAAACTTTTTGCTTATAAGCTTATAAACATTTACACCTCAGACTTTGTACTTTTTCTATAATTTTGCAAGTATTATATGCTAATGTTAATTGTTATATATCTGTAATGTGCAAAATAAGTATTTTTTACATTTTAGAATATTTTCTACATCTGCATTTATGACCTATTTATTCATAACTATTTAAAAATTAATTTTGGGCATGATAAAGTGTCTTACTAATTATTTTGAATCCTTCTAAATAAAGTGCTTTGCAGCTTTATCAACATTTAATAAGATTTTTATAGCTTAATATAAGGTAATTTTGCATAAAATAATTAAATTATATCCATTCATTCTGGATTCTAAATTAATCTTCATCTGAGAAAAAAGTAGTTTAATTAAGGAAAAGGAGTCATTGACACATTCTGAATCTGGTCTTGTTATCCATGTAGAACTTCTAGATATTTCAAAATGTATTTGCTCTGACTATTTTGTATATATTTATCTCTGTTTGACAACGGTTCATGGGTAAATATTTTACATATGATGAATTTTTGCAGTACAGCAATAGAATCAAATGACTTCTGACATCAAAAACTATTTTTCCTCGAATGATTTATTCATGCAAGTATTTTCTTTCTTTCAGTAGTTTCCTTGAATGTTTGTGTATTAATGTATAAACAAACAAAGTTAAAGTGTTTGCCTAAAAATAAGTTTAACGTGAAAGAGTTCATGGAAGGAGAATATTCCTGGCCATTTTCTTCCCTACAGTCACCTGTGTCTCCTGAAAAATTCACCAGAAGAAAAAGATAGCGGAAGAGAAGAATCATATTTATGACCATAAGTTTCCTCAATTTCAGTTTCCTTTTTTTTTGGTATCTGATGTAACTAGGTGTATGTGTGTTTTGTATTTGGCTATTTCCCTTCCAGATGGGTTTAGTGCTGTTAATTCATTTATTTTAATTGAAATTGTCCTTTTAAGGGAAAAATCATGGAAGGACAACAGAACATTACATTTATATCTCTGTAGATGTGAAACAGTCAGATGAAGATCCTTGTTAGTTACTCAGTTTCTGGTATCTGTATCCGGTTTCTTGAGTGATGAGACGTTTTGCTGCTAGACCAACCAGAAGTACTGTGTTTGTAGCCAACACAACAAATGCAAGGATATATAGGATTTGGGGCTGTGTATTAAGACTTCCTTCTGGATAAACTTCACTAGAAATGGCTGAATATAAAAAATAGAAGACAAAAGGAGGTTAAAAGGTCTTCACAAATTCCAAAATCATGGAACAATACTTTTAAAATAAAATCTGGAAAATTGTTGGCTATAAATTTCCTTTTTTAAACCAGTATTTTGAATGATTGGGTAGAGATAGAGGTACTGGCAATTCTGCTTGTCTACAGTTCAGTGGTAGTATGCTTTGATTGCTATTTATAATACTGAAAGTGCTCTTAAACAACTTCCAATGAAATTAAATGTACTGATGTAATCAACTCCAAGAAAACATTCTCACCTGAACGATCCATGGAACTTTCTTCTCTTTTCAATCTGAGAGGTCCAATCACTGTCTCGCCTTTCCATTTGTAGGAGGAAATCGCTCTTTTATGCCGAGAAAGGCAACCTCTGGTGCAGCGAGAATTAGAATCCTTGCTGTCGCAAATTAAAACTTCACAGTGAAGATAAACTGATGGGTAATGATTTAGAAATCTGAAGGATTTGAACCTGAATCTTCCATAATGCTCAAGGATGGGATAGGCCATAAAAGAGTCATCCTTAGTACAGCTGAAATAAAATATTCAGATTATTTTAGCATGATTAATACTTGAATTTATATGCATTTATATATTATGCTTACCAGAAACTGCTTTGTAAAAGTTCAAGAATGGGTGCTTTTAAGGCAAAAAAAGTTTCAGTCCTACATCTATTTCTTTACTTTGGCACATGGACTCTTTCAATCTATAGTTAGCCCCATTTATATTCTGTCCAGGTTACTCATGTTAGTCTGTTGTATATGTAAAATAAAGCCATGTGAGATGTATTACAATTTATATACTTGTAGTTATTAATCTATTTTATCAAATGCCTGGAGTCTTGTGAGCAGACTATTAAACATATGTAAAGGTGGAAGACAGAATTACCTTGATTGACTATAAACAAAAGTAGTACTTAGATGTCATTCAGATACCTTTACTCTAAATAATTAAGTAATGTATGTAATATAATATGAAACGTTTGTCCTATTTTTTCCTCTATGATGGAATTTATATCAGTTCCATGTATTATAATATAACTCAGTTTATAGTTGCAGTCAATCTTAATGGTAATTAACAGTGAATATACTTACCCAGCTTTAACTAAATCATATTTTGGTGAATTAGAATTAAGATCTGGAGATGCAGTGCAAGTATCCACAAACAGTACCAGATTTGGATCACTGGAGTGTAGGCTGATCTGTGCATAGAGCATTTGGTTCAAGTCAACAAAGTAGGGACTTGCAAATATTGGTTTGGAGAAGGAGTCTGTTTCATAGAAGGACATGCTGAGATTGTATCTACCTACACTTGTTGCATTGTCTAAATATTCACTTTCTGTTATGTATACAACTTCTACCGTTGAATTGTTTTCCATTATACATTTTGCAACAATTTCAACTTTCTTTTGGCGGGTGACCACAGTGCCCACTGGCAAGGCAGTTACAACATTGCTGTATGAGATGCTTTGACCTTCAGTCTGCCAGGGAAAGAAAAGAAAGAAGGTATTTTTAAAAATGGTACGAGGTTTCGGGAGACAGAAAAAAATGTTTTTGAGCTACAGATACAAGTCTAAAGTTTTATAATCTCTAATTATAAAATTATAAGTATTTTGTTTAAATGTAACAACCAGTAGCAATGAAATCATATATGATAATATATTAAAGAACATTGAAAAATAGAAGCCTTCCCCAATATCAGTTTCTTTGATACTACTACTTTCACCATTTGAAAACCAAGAAGGTATCTTGAAAATCAGCATTTGAATTCTGTAAAAAGCACAGGACATTTAATGAAGCAGGCTTTTTGCCAGTAAATAAAACTACAAAGGAAAGCAATGAGCTGTATGCAGTCAGTTTACAGCTTTGATCTCTAGTTTTAGGATTGTAACCACTTTGTAAGTTCCATTAAGTTTAGTGGGACCTGGTGTAAATGCTGAGCATACTTTGCATCCTATTTGATTGTATCCTTGTGCTTCCCAACTATCTCCGTACTCTGATGGGATTTTTTTCCCACTTACTTGCAACTCTGATAGTGTTTTTTTTTCATATCAGAGTCAGGAGTAGGTTCTACTTCCCTTTACCATTGGTTTGCAATGGGATCTGCGCATGCACAGATCACTGATGACAACATCCGGGGTAGTGGGCGGGGCCTCCCACCAGTTTTACTACCGGTTCTTGCCAACTGGTCCGAACCGGGGGGCAACTCACCACTGATCTGAGTGGTGTAAAAAGCGGAATACAGAGGTATACAACTATATTGGACTCATTTAAGATTGCATGGCACTGATATGTTTAAATCTAGGGATAGTGTATGGTGGAGACGACCAAGTTAGAAAAGCTCTTAAATAAGGGCTGCAAAAATCTGATAACCACAAGTTGAAAGAAACATGTACAATACGGAAAATTCACAGCTGCCAACTAGTCCTCCTCTGGATTTTTTCAGTTCTGATTGGCGACTCTACTAAAAGCAGCTACAGCTTTGGAAAAAATAAATGAATTCACAGCAAGATGAATGTTACCTTTTTAATTGTTCCACAGCTGTTGATTGGAAAAGAAAATACCACTGGGTTGTAAGAAATAGGCTTGCAAGTTTGGTCATTCAGAAATAAGAAACTTGCATTATAGTTGAGTGAAGCCAAATAAAATTTGCTGAGAGTAATTGTCATCCTGTCTGAAGAACAACTGAGGGATGCTAACAGGAAAAGGAAAAAAAAATAGAATAGTCTCAGGAATAATATAAAAATCTCTTTGTCCTAGGAAGAAGTATGTGACTGCTACTGCAGATGAATTTGAAAGGAGATGATAAGAGGTTATAAAACTGTTTTGAGTGAAAAAGAGATCATTTTTTTCTTTTTGTTTCATAAAACCAAAACATCTTTGACAAGTGGCATCTAACCAAGACACTGCTCTTGAAAAAGCTAAGCAGTGTTAAACAGGTTTGTATATAAATGGGAGACCCCCAGGGAAGCCTGGTCTGGTTCTGTGGCAAAATAGTAAAGTAAAACAAATAGAAATCTGAGTATTACTATCGCTTTGGAAATGTTTTGAGCTTGAAGCACTTCCAAAATGGTAAAGAAAAATATTAAAATTATTTCCTTGGGTGTAAGCTAGATATTAGCATATGGTACAGTACATTGATTCTGAAATGTATATTTCACCTTCTGTAACAGCTGCTCTGTAAAGAGTAAAAAAATACGGTTCAAGGTAAGCATCATTGTTCTCTGTATGATGTTATAATCGTATAGGCAGAGATCCCAGCAAAGCTCAGCATTTTCAGCATGTGATCTTTTTAGGATTTCTCATAATTGCTGTATTTTGAACTAACTTGCAGTTTAAAAAAGTGAAAAGACCCTCCCCCAAAACATCTACTAGCTGATGTTTTAATTATAAATTGTAATTAGCTGTATGTGCCTTGGATATTTGTTATAAGGATCGTCTAAATGTTTACTTTTAACTTTGTATACTGCCCAGAGTCATTGCTGTGGCATTGCTATGGCAGCTATATAAATTGTATAAATAAATAAATTAATGATCTTACATGTCATCAGGCATATATAATTATAGTCAGGTGTAGCTGTACTGAGAGCTAGTTTGGTGTGATGGTTAAAGAAACCAAGAGATTGTGAGTTCTAGTCCTTTCTCAGGCACAGAGCCAGCCGAGTGATTTTCTGCTGGTCATCCTTTAAGCCCAAGGAAAAAAGCAGTAGCAAACAATTCCAAAACTCTGACAAGAAAGTCCTACAGGGACTTGTTACATACTAGCCAGGAGTCAACACTGACTTGAAGGTGCAAATTAAAAAATAGGAGTAGGAATCTTTGGTGATGGATAGAATATCTGGGTGTGTTCATGCCTATGTTAAACTAGTTATAACTTGAAATAAGGAAAAAATCCTTGCCATGTTTCCCAACCTAGAAAAGATGTCATAAAGCAGATGTATATACAAGACATCATCGGAAGAATCGATCTGTATTTGGTATTCCCTTTCCATATCGGTATAAATCAGTTATTACAGTCTCATTGGACTTACTGTTTGGTTGTGATGTTGGTGTAGTTGTGTAGCGAGCTGAAAAGCCCCTGTAAGAATTAGCATAGTCCGTAGACATCACAATTGTCATAGCGTTAGATGAAGACTTAAATGTTGGAGCTGAATGACCACACACTTTTTTGATTAAAGGAGAATTGGGCGTTGGACCATCAAAAATGGCGAGAAAATCATATCTACAGTGGGCATCCATTTCTAGCCTAGACACAGAGAAAAACAAGTTTTTTATTACTATTATTTCTCATACCCCGTTTATCTTCATTTATCCTTAGAATAATTTTGGTTTGAGGTTTTCTCCAGTCCTAGTTTGGCAGTCTTAATTTATACTCCATGTTAGTTCTATGCCAGATAATACCTTCTTGAATTTGTAGGACTAGTTTTCATATGTTTGGATACTGCCTATAGAAGCTAAACTGATGTAAGTTATAGGTTGGATTTGTTTCTGAAATGTGTATAATTAATTCATGAATCAATGTTTTATAGTGATTATTATAAAATAGGGGACCCAAGAATGAATGAAAATAAGAAATAAAGAGCATCGGTTCGGAAAAAGGTGACGGTCAAATATTAGTTTAAGGATAAACATATTATAATTCTTTTGGTAAAATTCCACTTTCCCTTTATTGAATGATTTTTATTGTGATGCCATCATATTATTCTGCCTATTTTTAAATGCAAGGTTAATCTTAAAATTTATTTTAGCTTATTCCTTTATTTAGAAATTTTAGCATTTCATACTCTGACCAAAATTTGAAACATACATGTAAACCAAAATGTACTTACAGTATATCCTTGAAAATTAAATTTATTTGGGTATATGGTTCTGTTTTTATATGCCAGACACAATATGTAAATGGTGGGTGCTTCTTGGGGTAATTCGGGCTGTTGAATGTTCCTTCTGGGCCAGTTAAGTAATCTCCGCATCTGGCTTTAGAAAGATTTTTTAAAAAACCTACATCAGTATGCAGAAAATACAACATCGTTTCCTGTTCCTGTTCTCTGCCGGTGGAAAGATTCAAACTATTTAGAAATTATGCAACTGCCTTTATTACCTTTAGAGTAATCCTTAGGGTTCAAGTTTGGATTTTTTAAAGATTATACACACAACATGGGATTAATAGAGCTTCCACTAAATGTGTGTGCTGCTGATAGAGGAATTGGCCGTAAACAGATTGAGCCCACTGCGAGTTAATGCCTATGCACGATTGCTTGGTATTCAGTTACAAGAAGTCCTTGACTCACGACCAGTTGTTAAAATTCAGAACAAGCCGTAAAACACTTGATGCAAAATGTCATGCTGCTTCCCGCAGTCATATCACATTTTGGACACTTGGCAATCTGGTCACATTTACAACTAGTTGCCAAGTGCCCAGTAATCATGTAATCATTTGCAAGCTTCTCTGCTGGCTTCTTCAGGAACTATATAAGGAAGCTGTCGGGGAAGGTTGCAAGTATCTCAGGGGTTACCACAAAGAAGAGGGAGTCAAGCTATTCTCCAAAGCACCTGAGGGCAGGAAAAGAAGCAATGGATGGAAAGTAATCAAGGAGAGAAGCAACCTAGAAATAAGAAGAAATTTCCTGACAGAACAATTAACCAGTGGAACAATTTGCTTCCAGAAGTTGTGAATTCTCCAACACTGGAAGTTTTTAAGAAGAAATTGGACAACCATTTGTCTGAAATGGTATAGTTTCCTGCCTGAGCAGTGGGTTGGACTAGAAGACCTCCAAGATCCCTTCCAACTCTGTTATTCTATATTCTAAGTGATGGGGATGTTGGATTTGAGGTCCCTTCCCCCAGAGGGGTATCCCTCTACGTGCTGTAGGAACAGACTTCAGATCTGGTAAAAAATACTAGTGAATACTTGCATTCCAAGCCTTTCAAAACACTGGTGTTCCATAATACTTTCTACTTCCCTCTGGAAGAATTAGAAAGGCTCCATAGGGAAGGGGAAAATAGCTATAACAGTACCACTCAGACTTATATACCGCTTCACAGTGCTTTACAGCCCTCTCTAAGCGGTTTACAGAGTCAGCCCCCAATAATCTGGGTCCTCATTTTACTGACCTCAGAAGGATGGAAGGCTGAGTCAACCTTGAACCTTTCAGATTCAAACTCCTGGCAGAGAGCAGAGTCAGCCTGCAATATTACATTTTAACCACTGTGCCACTCTCGCTCTGGCATTTGCTAGAACACAAGTGTTTTTGTTGGATTTGTTTTGCAAAGTAGCTGACAGATTTCCCCTCCAGAGGTGAACTTCTTCAACATGCTGGAGGAATGAACCTCAAATTCTACTGCTATGAAAATGCTAGCAAACATCAGTATTCTCACAATCGCTCTCCCTGGTGGGGTGGAAAGAAGGCCTGGGCCCTCTCCCAAGCACTCTGTATAACAACTTGAGCTGATGTACATGAAGCAGTCATGTGGCAACTCAGTGACCGCTTTAGCTCAACGACCTAGATTTCAAGACCGATTGTGGTAATAAATGAAGGACTACCTGTAAGGTGGAAATCTTTCTTTCTTGTATTGAGTATACACATTATGTACAGACGTCTTCAAATTCTCTGTGCTCAAGCTATTTTTACTTCACTTTTCAATTAACAATTCATCATAGCTATGAAAAGCTCAGTGCAATTTTTATAGCTTCAAACAATTCTACAAAAAATGTTATCAATCAGTTTCTATTCTAAAACTGGTAACCTGAACTCCCAGATGATTCTGGATGGAGATCTCCCTCCCATCTTCTGTGGACAACTTACGTGTATCTGGTAAAATATAGTAATAAAATGCATGGATCTTTCGTGTAAAATTTGTGGAGCCTGTTGATATGCGAAACGTTAAAGCGGAAGATGATGAGTGAAATGCTGAGTCTTGAGTATGGCATATTCTTCCTAAGACAGATGAATTAGTTGAGGGACCGTCGTATATTTCAATATATTCTTCATCACATGAGGACAGTGGGCTAAATCTTAAGAGAAAAAAAGATTTGTGTTTTTATATGTTGGTATTAAATCCCATGATAAAAAACAATAGTGCAATCTTCTGATTATTGAAACCAAATAAAATATTTGCACTAAGCTTTCATTATAGCAGTACTGTATTTCCTGCAAACATTAGGAAAAACAGGGTCTCCAAATCCTGGCTTGATATAACTGTGTCATAATTCTACTGTCTTGAGTCCTCCATCACTGAAAAGGACACCCTACAAAAATGATGCCTACATAGGTAATTCTCAACGTACGACCATAATTGAGCCCAAAATTTCTGTTGCTAAGTGAGACAGTTGTTAAGTGAGTTTTGCCCCATTGTACGACTGTTCTTGTCACAGTTGTTAAGTGAATCACTGCAGTTATTAAGTTAGTGACACAGTTCTTTGTGCCAACCTGATTGTTTATTTCTGTTAACCCCTTATGTTGCTTATATCTGGGCCAGAGATGGCAAAACTATGACAATGGGGTACCTCAAGGTTGGTCTAGTTGAGGGGGGAAAGATAATTTTTTTCTGCGTGTGCGTGTATGTGAGAGACAAGGGGGGCGGGAAGGACAGCAGTCAAGTTATTTTTGATGCACTGGGTCCAAAAGGTTAGTGTATATTGGAGGTGGTGACCCTTTGAGAGCCGTATGCAACAAAAATTCATTTTAATGTATGCCAATTAGTGTACATTCAAAGTGACAAAAGTTAGTCTAAGTCTAAGTGCTCCATCATCACTGCTTTAGGCTGATCATTTCTTTTCTTGTTTTTTCCTAATGCTAACCCAGACTAAGTTGTTTTGGTATTTTTCTGTTGCCCTTAATGCATTTGGGTGCATCTATGGCTTGTGTGCTTATACAACTTTATAGCTTTTTTGTTTCTTTGGTCTATATGGCTAGATTTAATAATATAAGACTGAATTCTATATTAACACTTAAAAAAATATTTTTGCTTTCTTCAAATGTCATTCATTTAATCATTCTGAATATTCTTGTCTGGTTTTATTAACACTGTTACAGTTGTACATCATATCGTCTGGTTGTTATATTTGGCCAATAAAACATTTAAAAAAGGAAGTTTTGTTTCTTGTCTTTCCAGATTTTGAGGTAGATCTTCTACAGATCTCTCTTCTATGGATCTTCAAATCTGATTTCCTTACTAATTATACAATGCCTAATAAAATCCCTCTCCCCTCTCTTCTCTTAATCTCACTCTCTAATTAACTTGTCATTTCCAAAGATCTTATTTCCTTCGTATCTTGTTACTTCCAGTTAGCGATCTAGTGCAGACACCGGTTGCTTATCTAATTTATGATTTTTCTGGCATAATTCATATGAGGAATACTTACTCGACGTAAGAAAAAATTAGACGAATGGTTTGGTTTGTATCCCTTTCTCCCTTTATTTCCCAGATGCAATTTTCACTTGCGTTGAGTTGAATTGGCATTGCTTGATAATTTCTCATCAGCGTTTTCACACATGTTGTACTCCGTTCTAGAAAACCAGCATTAATCTCGGTAAAATTTAATAGAAGAATTTTGACTGAAAACTTTTGGAGATTACTTACATAAATGTAAAATTCCCATAAAAACATCTATATGTTTACATGTTCCTCACTGGAAGTAGTTAGTAGACTGAAAAGATCTGACCTTCACTCGGTTTATGTTTTGGTTTCTATTTTACCCAGGTTTTTTTGTTAATTTTCAATTATCAATGTTTTAACTTTTTAATATTTTACTGAAGTTGTAAGCCACCCAGAGTCGTTCGACAGTGAGATAGGTAGCATATAAATTTAATAAATAAATATGTTTTAAATGTGCTCATTACACTTTGTCTTACATAAGAGAACAATGTAACAATTACAATATTTTTATAAACTATAGTGATGTCAGTAAGAGAACTTATCCAATTATAACATTTTGGATTCATTTACAAGAATGAAGACTATACTTAATATATATTCATAAGTTAGGCAAAGATTGATTTTCAAGCCACTGCACACTAACTAGATATGTATATTAGTTTAACTTTTGTTCTAGTTTTCCATACCTTGTAACTCTGCCAGATTTTGTTCAGCAAAACTCAAACTGAAGAAAAATGCCAAGAAGATTGCTGCAGAAGCATATTGCCTCAGTGCAGACATTTTGATGTGAAATCTTTAATGCCTTTTGAGGCCTTTTATATCTCTGCTTATTTCGTAATCATTAATGTCTGAGCCCAATTTGGAGATGTACGTGAGAAAGAAGCAGGTGCTAACTATGGATTTTGTACACTATAGATCTTTTTAAGACCAGAGTAATCTATTTATAGTTAATATGTAATGTCCAAAAAGCTGGTTTTTATAATTGTTTGCCTTAGTTGTTCAAAATCTACAGATCTACAATTTCATAGACGGACAAATCCTAAAAACACAGATCCCTAAGAGTCATGATCATGCAATGAAGATTAAAAAGTCTGAAAACAGATTGTACGTTGATCCAGATTGTTGGTTGAATTAGTTTCTAATACAGATAGTTCTCGACTTGCAACAGTTGACTTTGTAACGGTTCAAAGTTACAATGACACTGAAAAAAGTGACTTATGACCATTGCAGCATCCCCATGGTCATCTGATTTACATTCAAACTCTTGACAACTGAGTCACATTTATGATTGCTGCAGTATCCTGGAGTCATGTGATCACCTTTTGCAACCTTCTGACAAGCAAAGTCAATAGGGAAACCAGATTCACATAGCAACCAAGTTACTAATTTAACAGTTGCAGTGATTCACTTAACAAATGTGCCAAGAAAAGTCGTAAAATGGGGCAAAACTAACTCAACAAATTTCTCATTTAGCAGCATAAATTTTGGGCTCAATGGTGGTTGCAAGTTGAGGACTACCTAGATAAGAAATTGTCTGTTAAAGAAATTGCAATCTGGATGCCTTTTTTGTTCAACACATTTCTTCTATAGTAGGATTCCAATTAGGTATTTTCTCTCCAAACCTCATTTGCATTATATGGTATTATGAATAAGAATTGCTCCATATTAGCATAAGAATCCATGAATTTTTGGAGGGTTAATGGTCTATTGCAGGGGTGTCAAATTCAATTTCATTGAGGGCCACATCAGGGTTGTGTTTGACCTTGGGGAGCCAGGGTGGGCGTGGCAAGGTTGGGTAGACATCACTCATGGGAGTCACCTGTGGTGACCCGGGAGCTCTGCCACCAAAAACGGACTCCTGAGCTCCATTTTTTTGCTGCGACAGTCTCCTGCAACCCTCTGCCAGCGAAAATGGAGCTCGGGAGGGTCGCGGGCAGCCCTCCCAAGCTCCATTTTTACTGGCAGAGGCACTGCAGGCTGGTTGTTTGCAGTTTCCAGAACAGCCCTTTGGGCCAGATCTAAGCACCCGGCAGGCCTCTGGGCCTTGAGTTTGACACCCCTGGTCTATTGGAATGTGCTTTAAGTACATTAGATACACAAAAGAATACTTCCTCATTAATAGTTCTAAATGATTCAAAATAATATATACAGGTATGTGACTTTCATGCTATGCTAAATCACCATGGCACAAGTCTCATCCTTTATGCCTACCTATTAAAAGTACTGGTCTTCCCCACCCCCTCCAACCTGGTTATCTTATCAAGGGCTTTGCAAGCAGTACTATAGCACCTTGCTTTACATGAGTTCCACTAAATTTAATGTTTCCTCTTATGCAATATAAAGTAGGTTTGATGCATGATAGCAAATATTTGTTGGTACAGTATATTCCATTTCTCATGCTATTATTGAAAGACAAAACAGTACTTGAAGTTGGTTGCCTTGCTGTGGAGCTGCTTCACTTTGAAGTTGCTTTCATAAATGACATGAAAGGGAATGTAGAGTTGATCTTAGGAAGAAATGAACCAGCCTTTAAAGGTTGTGTGAGAGTAGGAAATTATGGAATAGATCCCACATTCCTGTAATAAAAGAGGCAAACTTGAGGGAAAAAATGCTTAAAAACCCTGCTTTAATTTTGTTTGGTATGAGGTGAAACACAGAGAAGCTTGGACAGGTTTTCAAAATTCTGTTAGTCTATCTTGTTGCAAAAAAAGAGCACCATGGCCATGGTGGCACAGTGGTTAGAAGGCAGTATTGCAGGCGAACTCCGCCAACTGCCAGCAGTTCAACTCCCACCCGCTCAAGGTTGATTTAGCCTTTCATTTTTCCAAGGTCGGTAAAATGAAGACCCAGATTGGTGGGGGCAATATGGTGATTCTGTAAACTGCTTTGAGAGGGCTGTAAAGCACTATGAAGCTGTGTATAAGTCTAAGTGCTATTGTTATTGCTATTCCTAGAACGTCTGCAATGCCTGGTTCTTGAACTGGCCTATCTAAAACTTATGCTACTTTAAAAACAACAACAACTAGGTCTTTAGTTCCCACAGTGTCCTAACAGCTAGCCTTTGACTACTGTAGCTTTCTGCAATACATGAATACTAAAAGTGACCAAACTGTCACTTTTCAGCGTCAGATATTATTATTACATAATCAGCCAGATGATGAGACTGGATTTGGCCTTTATAACCACTTGCCATTTCTATAACACCAACCTATCTAATCAGCAAAACCCAAAATCAAAGTTTCATTTTTTCCACCTCAAGCACAAAATCCAAAAGCGGTTTCCAAGGAGAAACAAAATTAATCGGGTTCTTTTCTTTAAGCAAAGCAGTCCGTTTAGCCTTCTCCGCTAACTCCATCAACTTTTGCAGCCATTGGTCCGTTGTGGGAATCACAGTGTCCTTCCATTTTTGTGCATAAAGTAATCTTGCTGCCGTCAGCATATATAAGATCAGTTATGATGTTTTAACTCCTTTTTGAAAGGCCAGAAGAACGAGGGCCTGCCTCACCTGAATGAATGAATGAATGATTTTATTTATATACCGCCCTTCTCCCGAAGGACTCAGGGCGGTGCACAGCCAAAATAAGACAATAAAGATACAAAAGTTAAGAGAAAATTAAAAGGGGTTATACAATTTGACCCACGAGTTAAAAACCTCTGGGGAACGAATCTCGCATAGGCAGAGGAGCAGCTAATCAGAGTTCTTTGACTGATGGGTCTTAACATATCTTTCTTAGAGATGTTAAGATAGAGCCAAGGTGGTGCAATGGTTAGAGTGCAGTATTGCAGGCTACTTCAGCTGTTAGGTGCAGTTCAGTAGTTCAAAGCTCACCGACTCAAGGTTGACTCAGCCTTCCATCCTTCCGAGGTGGGTAAACTGAGGACCCAGATTGTTGGGAGCCATATGCTGACTCTTTACACCACTTAGAGAGGGCTGTAAAAGCACTATGAAGCAGTATATAAGTCTAAGTGCTATTGTTATTCTTGCCTGACTGGGTGGGATGTGCTGATGCAATGAGACAAAGATTCTTATAGATTTTTCCATGGTACCTATCAATGACCTAGGTCCACAGGTGTGATGTTTCCCAACTTCAAACCATGGTGAGGCAGTACTAATATCTGCAAATGTGCATATGTGGGATTATTAAAAAAAATATTCTTGATAGTGTGATCCGGGACGTTTTCTGATTAGCAAGTGATATGCACCTGTGTAAAGGAAAATGGCATCTGGAAAATTGGCATTCACCTCATTCTCTAAATATAGCCCTAATAAACATTATGGGGAGGGTTGTGCATGACTGAGTCAATACTATTGCTGAAAGTTAAGCCTACATGTCTGAAAGAATGCTATGTTTACATTTTATTTTAATGATTCTGGATGGACATGAGCCCATTCTGGTCTGATACCCAGTTACACAATTTTTGTTCAAGTGAATCTCCTTAAATTTTAAAGATATTCTGTTCAAGTGCCACTCTCTGTAGTTTTCTTCTAGTAATTTGTTTTAGGGACATGGAAACTAAATTACCCCCATTGTTTTAGACTCCATAGGACCTCATTCTCATTCTGACTTTTGTATGGCAAACCTCCTTTTCTTATTCATTTTAGTGAGAAGTTGTTTTCCATACCAATTAAAATAACCAGCATGGTCCTTCCAATCCAGTTTTGGGCTAAAGTTGAAATGAGGATTAAAGTCTTCATTTTCTTCATACTAAGCTCCCAACTTGGAGTGTGCATTGGCACCGACTGTTTGCAAGTAAAAATAATGTGCACCTAAAACAAAACTGTTAGGGAAATATTGTATGCAATTTTGGCATTGGAGTGTCTATTATTATATACACCAGGAGCGTCAAACTTGCGGCCTGTGGGCTGGATGTGTCATGCATTGGTCATGCCCACCCGTTTTAGCGAAGGGGGAAAAAGTCGCAATACATCACATGACGACAATGAGATGCCGTAAGTTTGACATCCGTGATATATACTAAACTTCTCTGTTGATATTTAGATTATGAAACTTCTACTTGGGGGAAATTGTTAAGAGTCTTTTCTTTGTCGAGAAGATATTGTTTAGGTTAGGGTTAGGGTTATATATACACATGTGTCAGAGGTGGGTTTCAGCAGGTTCTGACCAGTTCTGGAGAATCGGTAGCGGAAATTTTGAGTAGTTTGGAGAACCAGTAGTAAAAATTCTGACTAGCCCCGCCTCCATCTATTCTGTCTCCCAAGTCCCAGCTGATCGGGAGGACATGGGGATTTTGCAGTAACCTTTCCCTGGATTGGGGAGAGAATGGACATTTTACAGTATCCTTCCTTGGAGTGGGGTGGGAATGGAGATTTTACAGTATCCTTCCCCTCCCATGCCCAAGCCACACCCACCAAGCCATGCCATGCCCACCAAGCCACACCCACAGAACTGGTAGTA
>JANHZT010005739.1:77409-90243 GCA_032468215.1 Stegonotus admiraltiensis | reverse complement strand
ATTATTGGCACTCAGTCAAAAAATATTGTATACCCACAAGACTGGGGCACAGCAACGCATGGCCGGGTACAGCTAGTGCATTGATAACTATGGTATTTGTTTTACAGTGAAAATGGAATGAATGACTGAAAATTAATTGTGGAAAAAATGAACAAATATATGTCTATTTAGTTTGAAAAAACAATTATTAGAATGAAAAAATGGATGGAAAATTTTTAAGACAAGTATACTGGTAGAAAGGTAGCAGGCCATAAATAGTTGAGTTTGAAGAAATAAATGCTTATCAAAAAAATTCACAAGAGCATGTTTGCGCTGTCTTTGTAACATGAAAGTTGGATGAATATAAAAGTAAACAGAAAGCAGTGGGAATGGGATACCAAAGAAGTGTTCCAAAGGAAGACAAAATGGATGGATGGATGGATGGATGGATAATGAATGAATATGGATGAAATAAAAGATAAAAAATAAAAAATATTGGAATGGTTTTGTTAAATACAATGAAGTAATTATATCTTGTGCTTTAGTACAAACATATGAAAGGAAGAGGAAGATAAGGACATTGTGATTGGATGGAGCTGACGAGAGAGAGAGAGAGAGAGAGAGAGAGAGAGAGGGAGGGAGAGAGAGATGGAAAGCTGAAAGAATAAAAAGAATCTATAAATCAGATATTTAATATTTGATTTATATCTGATCAGGTAAATCAGATATATAAGATTGAAAGTATGGAATGTACAATGAATAATGTTCATATAAATTAGATTTAGTTAAGTTTCCTTTTCTTATACTTCCTGAAGTTGAATTGCATACAACTTCACATGATTTTTCTGAACTTTGTGCAACATTTCTTAGCCCATGAAGGAATAATAAAATGTATGGATAGTGATATATTCAAAATAATGGAGTCTATAAAAATACAATGAAAAAGCATGATGTAGATCAGCAACTATATAAAGGCAGGAGCAAACTTGGAACTGAAAAGATATCAGTCCCCATATAAGATGTTGATAAATTTCTCCAAATATAGGTTCAGAAAAAGACTCATTACACTTTGTTTCAAGAGAAAGGCATATTTTTAAAACAATTCCCTTCTTCAGTTTGAAATCTCATAAAAATTGTGATTTCCTCATTTTTGCTATCCAATGGTGGATTTGGCAATGAAAGCCAACCTTGCTTGAGCTGCAAATTGTTCCCAAAGTTCTTAAAACTGTAAACATTTTACAATGTAAGTGATCTTGTTAGTCCCCTTAAACCATATGCAGCTGGTTTTAAGAATCCAAGTCTAAAATCAGGGAGTCAGAAGAAAAGTCACTATCCCTAAACATGAACTGCAAAGAGTCTACCTTCTATTTATAGGGATTTGCCAGAACTTCAATGGGGACAAATGATGAAAGATGTGTCGTGATTGGTAATGCAATTATATGACATGTAGTGTTCATATTTGTGTCTAATGCAAGAACAAAACAGAAAAGGACAGTGTTCACATTATCACAACTTTCAATCATTGTGATTTTCACTGAATATCTATTTCTCCATAATAATTTTATTATTGGGAGGGAGCCCCAAATTGGGAAAGTTGATGTCAAAAGCTGCCGCCCACATGGGTCTGAAAAAGTCTGTGTCTCAGCCAATGGTGGAGGAACCTTTAGAAAGAGGTTGTCACAGATCTTTAATGAATAAATGAACAAGGTAAATTATGGTACAGGTGCCTCTAGGACAGGTGCTGAAGTACATGCTTCTATACAGAAACATTTGCAGACATTAATTGCAAAAGCCTATATAAAAATATTTCATTTTTATTTTGCTTTCAACCTAGAATATAGGTAATACATAAAGTAAGAACACTTTCTAAATGTGTTACAGTGCATGGCTGACAAGCAGAACTGGACCCCATTCATTTGAAAGGTAGCAAATAATTCACCTCTATAAATTCTCACCGTCTTGTATATTCATATAATAATGTCCAACAAGAATTGGAATCGTCAGCTGTGATTTCCCTTACTAATCAAATTAGGAATTTTTTTCTATCCTAGTTAGAGTACACTATCCCAAATCCCACCTAGGCTTTAAGTGCTATTAAAGGTAAAGTTTCCCCTCACACATATCTGCTAGTCATTCCCGACTCTAGGGGGCGGTGCTCATCTCCTTTTCAAAGCCGAAGAGCCAGCGCTGTCCGAAGACGACTCCATGGTCATGTGGCCAGCATGACTAAATGCCAAAGGCGCACAGAACACTGCTACCTACCCATCAAAGGTGGTCCCTATTTTTCTATTTTTACGTGATTTTGAACTGCTAGGTTGGCAGAAGCTGGGACAAGTAACAGGAGCTCACCCCGTTACGTGGCACTAGGGATTTGAACCACTGAACTGCCGACCTTTTGATTGACAAGCTCAGTGTCTTAGCCACTGAGCCACCGCATCCCTATCCTTAAGTGTTATTACCACCACAGAAATTGCCTGACAGGTTGTCAGCACAAGAAAAGGTTGAGGGGAGCTCAGGGCAGCTGTCTGCCACTTTATCCTGTGGTCCTTCTTTCAGCCTGCAGCTTGTTACTTGAGCTAACAGGTGTGGCGTGGGGGCATAGGATAAAATAGAGAGTGTGCCGTATTGTCTCCTCATGGTACAAGTGCTGGTATTGGCAGCAGCAAGTGACCCATAAAGTAGGAAAATGGTATAGTTCCCCTACCCCAAAACTAATAAAAACAATAATATAGTCAGGCAAAACTCATAACAGCATAAGCAGCTGAAAACCAGGCAGAAGCCAGTAACACATAGCTGGCAGAACCCAGATTTCTTTTCCTGTTCAGATCAAATTTTGGCCATCACAAGACTCATTTTATGAAGACAATGCTTGTCCTGCTTTTTAAGCACAGGCATAGTGCAGATCCAAAACTGCATTAAACTCAGGTATATAAGGACCATATGTAAGATCTGGCAAGTACTTCAAAAAGCTTCTGTCAGACATTACACAGGGAAAGGTCTGGCATCCTATTTTAGTGCCTTTTAATATGAGAATATCTTTAACATAGAAATAAGACTAAGCTGGACTGCAAACCTTGATTTAGTGGATGTTAATGTGTCGGAATTTGCGTGGAATAGACCACTTTTCTGTAGTAATTAATATCATTTGTGTGATGATTTTATTGTACATAAGATGTAAATTTATGCAACTGATATGTGTATTGCTTGCATACTTATATCATTAGGCAAATTATGCAAATCAGAAGTGATAGTCTCCAATTTATAAGATGTACATGAATACCTCTCTCTCTCAATTAATTAATTCATTTCACTATACACTATACAGGTTTGCTGCCATGGCCTGGATATTAAGAATCATAGAAAGACTATACCCCATTTTCCCAGGAAGACTACTATGGCTAGAAGAAGATTAACCAGAGTCCAGAGGACTCTTAGTCACTTTAAAAAGTAGCAAACTGCAAAAATACATGCAAATATATTAGCCCTTTAATCAGATATTTAAACACAACTGAGTTATATGTATGTATGAAAAACAGAATGTTTTGGGGGGAGGGGCAAGCCAGCTATAAACATAATTTGCTTTAAACAACAAAACTTCATTTTTCTTTCTATCTTTAAAATGCTAAATTAATTCAAACATTCATATTTCTGTAATATATTTAAATGAGTTTTAATCTTCGTTTTAATTCTGAACTTCTATATCTGATTTGATTTCTCATATTTGAAAATATTAATACAGATTAGTGTGACACCAACAGGCATATGTATGAAATGCATATTTAACTGACAGTACTTTGCCTTTGAGATGCAAGATCTGGGGTGGTTACAAATAAGCCTCTTATTATGTGGTCACCTGCTTCATTCATAAGGGAAAGCTCAGAGGATGCCATTCAACTATGCACTGCAGATTTATTCATGTTTCTGGGTATGGCATTTAGCTTTCAAATGCTTCGAAAAAAATATTTTGATCAATATTCAGAATATGGCAATATAGATGGATGGATGGATGGATGGATGGAGAGACAGAAAGATAGATAGAGATAGAGATAGAGATAGAGATAGAGATAGAGATAGAGATAGAGATAGAGATAGATCCTGGTTGGGTGGTTTTATTATGGTATTAAGTATGTTTCTGGGCTCATTCAAGTAATAGAGTGATGCACTTCCATTTCTTGCCCTGAATCCAGCATTTGGGCTTTTTCAAGTGAACATGTCAATAAGTAAGGATTCTATGGAGACATTCACTGTTGCAGGAAAAGCAATGCTAATTCTACGTCAGTGATTTTCAAACTTGACAACTATAAGATGTGTGGATTTCAATTCCCAGAATTTCCCAGCCAGCATAAAGTCCATACATCAAAAAGTGGCCAAGTTTAAAAAGCATTAGTTTATATTATGCCACAACTCCATTGTGTTAGTGACAACTTCGTGGCATCATGGGCCAGGGGATCATCTTGTTCTATAAGTGGATCTGGAAAAGGTTTTGGTCCAAATAGCTCAAAAAATAAAATCTTGGAAGAGAAATGGACTTGTTTATAAATCTTTGGGTTAATCAATCTGACGACAAAGTGTAACCATATTTTTTTATTCTTTCCTTTTGTTTTGTTCACATTTTAAAATTTGTACTTCTGCTCTCATAGTTGTGTTGCATAGTACTACAGGATATTCCAAATCCCTTAGTAAGTCTTATGACTTAGTAATTAAATTATTTCTATATCTGATTGGAACTTATCCAAATAAGATTTGAAAACCTCGCTTATGTTCTTTTTCTGTATTTTCATGAGAAAGGAAGCATAGAACGATATATTTTGGAATGACTGTGAAATAATCGATTCATATAGGATGTGTTATTTTGTATGAAAAGAAGAAAATCCAGAATATAACAATCCAGAATCCTAATATATACATAATGTACTACATTATATACATACAGTAGATGACGCATATCTACATAGATAAACTACAGGTGACCAACTGTATGTTTCTGACAAGTCAATTAGATTCACAAGATGTGCAAAACATGTTTACACACATGTCAAGGAAATGTAATTGGTATGAGATAATATAGCTAAACTAATAGAGGCTAGTCTTTAGAGGATGGCTCCAGCCATCTACCTTTCCTCTAGCATTCACTGTTAATGATTAAATTGTGGACGAACAGAATAAGCTTCAAATCCATTTTCCTTTATGAACTATTATTAATTTCAATGTACAGTTTAAATTGCAGAATGAGAATTAAAGAGATCACCGCAGGCACTTTGCCATGAACACAGTCCATTGATTTCTAATCAGTTAACATTAGAGTCCCTGTGCATTGGCAGGATGGCAGTATCTATTTTATTTTGAATTCTGTTACTCAGTTACATCATATGAATGAACTTCATTTGGAAAAGTTCCATATTCCAATTTTGCTTACTATCCCTTTTCTACATAGCCCTATTGTTGACAGGGCACCACTGAGTTATCCATTATCTCTGAAATATATTACTATCTTCCAGACTCATACAACATATTTCTACTATACTGGTAGTTGTCAACTTACAACCACAACTGAGCCCAAATGTTGTCAAGCAAGACAGTTATTAAGTGAGTTTTGCCCCATTTTATGATCTTTCTTTCCACAGTTCTTAAGTGAATCACCACAGTTGTTAAGTTAGTAATACAGTAATGTATTACTGTTGCTAGGAAACTGCAACTGACATAAATACATGTCAGTTACCAAGGGAATAAATTTTGATCACATGATCATGAGGATGCTGCAATGGCCATAAGTGTGAAAAATGGTTATAAACCACTTTTTTCAGTGCTGTTGTAGCTTTGAATGGTCATTAAACAAACTGTTGTAACTCAAGGACTATCTATATTATGCTTTTCCACAAATCTTAGAAGCTGCATACCAGTAGTGGGTTTCAAATCCCGCCCTACTGGTTCGCTCATGGGTGTGCGTGTGCTCATGCGCACGTGCAGCGCTTTTGCGCATGCACAGAAGCATCTAGGCAGGTGGGCAGAGCCTCCTGCCACTGCCGCTACTTGTTCACCCAATCCGGGGGGAACCAGTAGCAACCCACCACTGCTGCATACCATTTTTTTCATGATCATTAACGATTCCCTGAACTCTTCTGGTTACAGTTTGTTTTCCTCTTTGTTCTTGTTGATGTTTTTTGTTCTTATTGATAAAATGTTCATGTCATATAGACACAAACCAAGCACATTCTATTTGTGTAGCCTTCAGAGCGCTCTCAATACAGGATCACTGTGCACACTATGTTCTGCTGCTTGAGTCAAATTCTACATTCACCCTCTAGGCTAGGGATGGGTAATCCTTGGCCTTCTAGATGCTGTTGGATTGCAGAATCCATCAGCCCCAGCCAATACTGTAATGTTTAGAAAGTTGTAGTTCAAAAATATCTTAGAGCTACAGATTCCTCATGTATGTTAGTCTGTAACTTTTGCTGCTAATGAAATAGCCATCATTTCCATATCTGGCAGTAGCAAAAGAATGATATGCAAATTATTTGAAGAAAGGCTGACAATATGATGATAAGTACAGTATGTGTTGCTGCCATTCTACCTGCTGAAGCACACAAACCTTTGATAGAAGAAATGGTGAAGGCAATGTATATTGAAATGAAGCAGGAAATATATCATACCTGCATATTGTTTAGTGTCTTTGATAACTAACACTAGGCAACACTGGTACATGGCATTCAAATTAGCGTGTGATTGATAGTGCAGTTGCCATAGATTATAATCAATTAGTTATTTACTATGTCTTGTGCTTGCTACTTAGCTGGAAAGTGAAATGTTTCTCGACATGATACTAGCATTAGCATTAGTTTTCTGATCTCTGAAACAGCAGGATAAGCCTGCATGCCATTATTTTGCCTTTGAGGCAAAATTTAGACCTGTCTTTTCAATATACATTATCTAGAACCTGGTGAAAGATTTGTGATTATATTTAAGGTTTTATTGAATTAAAATTGATAGTAAATCTCATCTTATTAGGAGGATATAGAAACCAGAAATATTGAACATCTATAGTTCTTCAACATAAAGGCTGATGGTGGACACACCATGGATAGTAATTTTGAAACCCTAAGGAGTATATATTGTGAGAAAACTATAATTTTCTATATATAATGACAGTATACTAATAAATACTACTGGTTATGTGTAAAGATACTTTCAGACAATACATAGTTTATTGCTGAACTTCTGATTGGTTTTTAAATCCGTCTATAATTGAATAAGTGTGTTGGGACATTGTGCATAGACAATTGACATATTTTTGCAAGTCTCTTTCTTGCAGAGAACTAATAACCAATTAAAACTTGTTTCTCTTGGTTAAGAGCAGAATATCCAAATTGACAAGCAACCAGCGCTCGGTTATTGGACAGATATCTACCTAGCTCTTTTCAGTAAAAGAATAGATACCAACAAACACCATGTCTACAATAGCATTTACTGCTTGGAATGGGATTTCCTCACTCTCATAGGGACATGAAATCTTGTAATGGTACCCAGCTATGGCATGATCTCATCATTCTAGTTGTCACCCTGTTCCCTTGCAATTGCACACCCATTGAGGAAGATCTGTAAGCTGCAATAATTTAATAATCAGAATTATTGTTAGATAAGCAAAGCTGTAAATAATATAGGGAACATTGTGATCTTTTTAAAAGGTAACGTTTGGATAGCTTTCTAACACCTCCTCAGAAAGAAGCGCAAAGAAGCTATAAAGGAATAAATGAACATATGAAATAGCTATTGCAACAAAAATAAACAAGATCTCTGTAGCCTTTAAAGACTAACATATTTATTATGGTACAAAACCTGGGAACTAAAATTGATTTCATTAAATACATTAATGTTTATCTTCTGTTGGCAGATATACATTTGTCTAGATTTTCCTAGACATATCTTTTTTGTTCCAGTTGTGTTCTGACTAGCTAGGGAAAAAAAATTATTAACACACCATCAATAAAATCTTCCTGTTCTCAATAGCATCAATACAGTATCACAATCTCAGTGCTCACTAAGTTCGTTCAACTTCATCTGGTAAATCAGCTGTTATCAAGAAACAACCATGCCTGCAACTACATGGGTGGCCCAAAAGGTTTTGTTTACTCATGCCATTTGATCAAAAGACTCTTTAGCATGTACTTGATTTACTTCTTGTACGTTCAGAGTATTATCATTCATTTCAACCTCTTTCAACTCAGAAAAACTAATTTAGTAAATATGAGCCATGTCCAGTCATCTTTTAAAAGGAAAAAAAAACAAATGTATGAATGGTGTAAAAGTTTCATTTGCATTTTGGTTTTTTAAAAAAACTACATTTCCACAATCAATGAAATGAAAACACTTTCATCTGGTATTTTGTGTTTTTTTTCAACTTAGTATTTATAGTAATAACATGCCTATTAGGGGAAAGCGCATATTTTATTTTAAAGAAATAAAACGTTAAATAAAATTGCTTGAAAAATGCATAGGGAACTCTTCAAGAACAGCTGAACTCCTGGTGACTCATGAACATGCTCACATGCAGTTTTCCTAGCAACATGTTTATTTTTTATTTATTTATTAAATTTATGCGCCACTGACACCCATTTCTCTGTCACACATGTCTGTGAGGCTTACAATCTGAGTCATCAAAGAAGTCTACCTTTATCTTCTGATATTTGTTACTTCCCAGTCTAGCCTGTAGCCTCAGGATTGCCTGGAGATCTCACATTCAGCTACTAATCAGGTCTAGCATCTGAGCTGACAAGGTTAGACAAGCTACCTGATATTGCAAAATGCACCGATTAGGCAAATTCTGCACCAATGTTTGTCTTATGAAAATCTGCACACAAATGCATATAAACTTTTATGCAAAGTTAAAAGTTATGGCCACTGGAATGGAATTTAAAATAAAAAGTGAGAAACTGAAAAAAATCCAAATCTGTTCAATTTATATCAGCCCACTCTAGACCTTCTAACAAAGTTTTCAATAGCTTTAGGTACAACCACTCTTAAAATTTCAAAAAGTGGCACGGATTAGTGGGAAACGTCCATTATTTGTCAGATTTCAGTTTATTTTCAGATTTCAGTGATTTTTATAGTATTCATAAAAATACTTGAAAAAAGATTAGTAAATAATAATAATAGTAGTAAGTTTACAATAACCTCACATATAGCTGAATAATCAGATTGTGTCTGACCATCTATATCAGAAGAAGTCCATCTCACGGGTAAAAGCAGACCAGTTTTAGGGATTCTTAACTGACACATCTTGTTTTAGCTCAATGATGCTGAATGACTGGAATATTATGCATTATTATTAATTTTATACTATTACAGTATTTTTATATTTTATTATGTAGAGTAATGTAAGAGTTGCTTCTGCAAGATGGGTAATATAAATTGAATAAATAAAGACTAGCCTACTTAGTCATTTGTGACTAAAGTGTTACAGAATCTAATCAATAAATAAAATAAATATATGTAATTGATTTATAGGCAGGACATTAAATGTTATTACTATTAATTATTATTATTTTTATTCATTAAACATGAAACTCAGTCAACTGAACATTTAAAGATGTGTCATAAATACCATTGACTGGTGCTAATGGTTGATACTGGTTGCTGCCAACGTCCTAGGTAACAACCAAGTATCTTCTTAAAATATATGATGTTCCGAGTAGCACAATTTTTTGCAGTTCCCCTGGTGTTATTGCAGGAAGCTGCAATTTCTTGATGTGTTTTGTAAAATTCTTGGACATGGTACCAAGTGCCCTGATGACAATGGGTATCATGGTTACATGTTTCTTCTATAGCCTTGTAGTTTCGATGGCCTGGTCGCGATATTTCGTGATTTTTTTCCAGTTCTTTTTCTTCAACTCTGGCATCTCCTGGTACAGCAATATCAATAAACTGTACGCTTCGGCCCTTGACAACCATAATGTCTGGAGTGTTGTGTTCCAAATGACGATCCATCTGTATTCGAAAGTCCCATAAGATCTTCACCTTCTCATTTTCGGTAACTTTTTCCACTTTGTGCTTCCATGACTTTTTGGATACAGGTAAGTCATATTTTTAAAATAATGACCAGTGGATTAATTTAGCAATTCGGTCATGTCTAGCTTTGTAATCAGTTTGTGCAATTTTGCTGCATTCACATATCAAATGTGAAACAGTTTATGCTTTGTTGTTGCATAGTCAGTAGTTTGGATTGTCAGTGGATTTTTGTATCTTCACTTTCATGACATTAGTTTGTAGTGCTTGTTCTTGAGCAGTGAGTATTAAACCTTCCATTTCTTTCTTGATGGTTCCCATCTTAAGCCATGCCCATGTAAGGTTGTCATCACATTTTCCTTCCATGTTTTTCAAGTGTTGTCCATGCAAAGCTTTGGTTTTCCATCTATTTAATCTGTCATCCGGCTGTTTTTCCTTATATTCTGCCTTTGTTTCTGTTGTTTTTATAATGTTCTCCATTTTCACAGCCTGCAGCAATTATTATTGTTGTTGTTGTTGTTGTTTTCTCTTTTATTCATTAAAAATGAAACTCAGTCAACTGGACATTTAAAAATGTGTCACAAATACCATTATTGTTGTTGTTGTTGTTGTTGTTGTTGTTTTTGTTAAGAATTTGGGCCTCAAGATTTTGATGGGAGGACATGGTTCAAAGAAGATAAGTACTCCAAGCATACGCTGTATATGCAAGAATTATGCAAAGATTACTTTTTCTGGCCAGTCGAAGAGGTCTAGAAGCAAGACACTTGTCCCTTGTCTCCAAGTTCCTCCTAGCACCACCCTTATCAGCTGGTCTGAAGAATCGCTATATACTTAACATATGGAACTCAGGAAGTTAAGAGAGAAGGAAAGGGGATTGTTAAGAAATGCTGCATTTGTACTCATGAATACTAGGAAATTAATAAGCACTGAAAGTCAGAATCTGAAACATTTGTGCTGCAATATTGTTAGTGAAAAGTGCAAATCATGGCATTTCTTCTCAGAAATGCCTAATTACAGGTAGCACTTTTTTTTTTGAGGGCCAGTCCAAACAAATTCTTACAAATAATTTACATTTGATACGGTATCCTATGAGACACACCCATGTCAAACCAGTTTTCTGAAAATCTCTCCACCCTTCAGTTTCATCTTCATAATACAGGGAAAATAAGGCCTCAAGACTCAAAAGCCCAGAAATTATCCTTAAAGCAGTTCTCTTCTCTGCACCCAATGCACAGTCTCTGTCACAAAGGAGATCTGACTCATTTACAAAAACAACTACTGTATTCACATCAAAACCCCACACCAGCCATTTAATATTGTCAGGAGATCAAATTCTCTAAATTCTCACGGCCTGATAGGTCACATGCAACCACTGGTTACATAGCTACATAATGTAGTTCCACAAAAGGGGAAGATTAATATTCATTTGGCATTTAATGAAATTAAACTGCTAAAGAGCCATTCATACATTGGCAGGTGTTAGTTTCCCCTGCACTGCACTTGACAGTTAGCACCACTTACAGTTCACACTATTTCTGGCCTGGCTTCACAGGTCCACCAGATCCTCTGTTTAACCACTCATCCTTCTCTTTTGACCGTGTTTATCTAGTTTATCATGAGGACCATAAATTTTTCATTCTTGTTTTAGGGCTATTTTTTTTAAAGATGTAGAATGCTATGATAGATAAATAACAAATCCATTCTTCTGAGATATGACTCTGGATGCATGAAGTACGCATGCTTGGCCCAGTATATTCCATCCACACCCAGTCCCATTGGGCAAGGTCAGTTTTTAAGATGTCTGGTTCTGCTGTAGACAGAATAAGCTGCTGACTGAAAGATGTTGATGTAAACAAATCAGGCCCAAATGTCAGAATCTTTTTGGAAAGCTTTTCAGTCTTCAAAGTTTTGTGCATGATGAGACAAAGTTTTGCTTGCACAAGTTCAAATATCAGCCTCAACTACACATAACATTTTTTAGATAAGACAGCAGCTGTTAAACAGCTAAGATAGTACACAACTGTAATTTCAATTATTTAAGAAAATGAACATCTGGTACATGCCGTTACTTCAGATGTATAGTCTTGTCCAAACAATTTGAAAACTAATAAGATTCTATAGCTCAGAAAAGGAACAAGCATGTTAAGATGTGAAGCTCTATAGATTATATGAAGTAGCTGGCACATAATAATAATTCTGCTTTAAGCAGACATCATGGCTGGTTAGTAGATATTCCATTCATATTCAACTGTTCACTCCAAAATGCAGCCGTTGAAAAATGTAGCTCAGAGCATTTCCAGTAGATTGAAAATAATGCTTTTCCTCAACATCTGTTTTAGTTTGTTAAAATGATATAGTTAGAGACAATTCCTGTTGAATTGCTCTCAAAAATATAATCTGCCCTGTCATCGTAAATCTACGACATATTAATAGCTGGGGGAAATGGAAATCAGACCTGGAGACCTCAGCATCAGAAGCTATTTCTGCCAGGGGTTCAGCCTATTAAAACACCAAGAGGTGTTTGATTGGGATTAGCAGAAGATATATTTAGAACTAAGAAGACAAGGTCTACCACCATATAGTTAATCAATCTATCGATCAGTGGCAGTGGCAGAAACAATCTAGCACAGTGATGGCTAACCTTTTTGCCTTCGCGTGCCAAATGCTGGAAAGCACGGGGGGGGGTCACACGTATGTGTGCCCATACCCATAATTCAATGCCCCCCATGTCCCGCCCATGCTCCCCCTGCTTTTGGCACACAACAGCAAAAAGGTTGCTGGTGGGCCCGGTAGGCCTGTTTTTGCCCTCCCCAGGCTCCAGAGGCTTTCTTGGAGCCTGGGGAGGGTAAAAACGGC
>JANHZT010005739.1:52841-66768 GCA_032468215.1 Stegonotus admiraltiensis | reverse complement strand
CCCACACACACACACACACACACACACACACACAATGTGCTGTGAGTAAATGTAGCTTTATTTAATGTTTTTAATATATTTAAAGGTTACAGATGAAATACATTTATCTTTCAATAAACTGATAAGCCATTAAAGGCTCAACAACTTGAGCCATTAACAAGATGACATTTAAATTCTGTTCATATGACTAGAGATTGGTGAATTTTTAAGCACAATTATCAGCTCACTTTGCACAATTAAATAAAATGGAAATAACTTCCAGAGCGTGACTCTAAAAATATAGGAACATTGTTTTATATAACTCAGGTATTTAGTCTACCAAGAACTGCCTCCTCAGATTAGCAGAAACTCTCCAGCAGAGCTTTCCTCTCATTTAATCCCCTCGCCTTTTTTTAAACAGGGGATGCTAAAGACTGAAACTGGGACTTTTTTCATCCAAAGCAGGGGCTATTCTACTAAACTGTGTTCCCTTCTTGTCTATAAGTTGATCCTTAAATATGAATTAGAAGATGAAAAAGTATTTTATTTTCATTCATATCATTCCATCATTAGAGTTTAATCCTTAGAACTGCAACACAAATATTATGCTGAAGTCAGTAACTGGCTTGTTTTAAAGATCCCAGGCTGATCTGCTTTGTTTAACAGGAAGGACAGCTCTGATCATTGCACATGCCTCTTTTTCACGTGCATCTTAAGGAGCCTATAAGACGACCTGAGAGAGCATTCACAAGTGTAAAGGAAAGATGGGACAGTTGCCAAGTGTGAAAAAATCATTCTCAAAAGGTTCTGAAAGGTTCAAGACCTCTTGTTTCCAAGGGGACACCATTAAGCAGAGAATAATTAAGCAACCATTATTTTATTTCATAGATAAATCAGAAGCCAGTACTTGTCTACTCTAAGCAGCAGAGTGCTTGAAAACAACAACCCAAAAGGTTACCATAGGCTATGAAACAAGATAGTCACTCTTGGGACATAACTTTTAAGACTGAATTAGGTTGGTTCTGTAAGAAAATAAAGTAAGAAAACTGAAGATTAGTGCTGGTCTTGTGTGAATTTCAGTGGATAATAATGCTGAAGAAAGACTCATAGAAGGACAAAGTTCTGGGAACCTTCACTCTTGGCACCAAAAGCTATTCTGAAAGGGCACAATGAATGAAGGAGGGCGGGAGCCATTTCCATTCTCGAAAGAGATGCATGAGGATGACCTTTTATTTTCCCTTTCACATGCATGCATTCCAGTTTGCACGTTCATTAATTTTCTAGTGACGTAGTCCTAGCAGTAAACAGAAAAAAGCCTTCCTAGGTTTCTAATAAAACCCAGGACATTTTAATGAAACTCTGAGACTCCAATCCTATAATTATTTACTCAGAATGAGGGTGCACTTTTAAGTAGACTTTACAGGGCTGTGCTGTTAAAGCATTTATCCAGTTGACAGGGAGAACAACTGAAATCCATTTTGAAATTTAGCTCAAATGGGAGGGCATATATTTAAAATGTACATGCAGGAAAAATGCATGAGGAAAAAATCCAATATAAACATTTATATATTTAATTTTGTCCCATATTCAATACATATTTTATAAATTTTCAGAATTCAACAACATATTAAAAATAATAAAAATAAGTTCTTTGCCAACAAATTTCTGTCCTCTAAGAGAATGAAATTTTATTTCAAATGAAAATTTCTTTTCAACATACTCAAATCCAGATTTTGATAAATCTCAAAAGTAACAGAAATCTGAAGCTGTGGAACATTTACTAAATTCATCTCCATATGGTACTACTCTTCACTATTGATTGATGTTTGGTAAGATTTTGATAGGAAATTGGTTGTTTCTTAATTGTATTGAGATCATCCTACAGGTGCTAGTGAACAAAAGTTCAATTAACATTAACTTGCCACAAAATTTTGTATTGTGGTTTCAACAGTAATCAAAAATGTTTTCAACAAAAATACCAAATATGATCCAATTTAATTTGTGGTGTTTAAGAAATAATTCCATCTGAATTTCTTTTTTATAGTTTATCAAAATATATAATACGGAGAAAAATGAAAATAATGGGAAAGTAAGGGAGAAAAAAGAGAAGAGGAAAAAGTGTAGGGGAAAAGGAAAAAAAGGGGGGAAAGTATTGACTTCCAACTCTTTTTAGCACAGTAGAATAAGGTTATAACAAACAGCCTCAACTTTTTAATTTTTACATAATAATATATACTAGACATTTCTATAACAACAAATCTATCTAATCAGCAAAAACACCTGCATTTCTTAAATGAGTTTGGGGATTCCAAATAACCACATTTTGTTTAGATTGGAAGATATGCAGAGCAAAGTGTGGGAAAGATCCCCCTAGTGATGAACATAAAATTTTGTTGTCTGAAATGAAGTTAAATGTTGACTCTGTTAGAGCTCTAAATCCAGTGGCACTGAAACTTTATGACCTACTCATGACTTACTGATCATAAAGAGCACTGGGATATAGATAGAGATTTAATTATATAATTTGTTTCTGTCCACCGCTCTGCCTGCCCTTTGTCTAAAAAGATTGTTAATTGAGGTCACTTCATTTAGCTTTTCTTCCCACACATGCATACACACACAGAGCAGACTATCTCGGACTTTCCTCCTAGTAGGACGGAACTAGCTAGATCCTTTTAATGCATTTCCAGCAAATAAATCTCTTTTCTGTTACTTTTTTTTAATTGCTTCACTAATCCTTGCCCAGGTGTGATTATCCTTTTCAAGGGTGTTCACAGGCACAATTCAATTCTTAAATTTAACATTAAGACCATATTGAAACATATTGTCCCATCTTCACCTTTCTCAAATATAAAGATATTTTAAAAGATGAATAACAAATATTAATCAATTCCTAAGCATTTGGAAGATAAATTTCTTTCCATTTTTATATGATTACTCTCTTTGCTGAGCTCCAGGCTCAGTAAAGCCAAACTTCAGAAAATGACAAATTCTGCATTTTTTAAATCATATTTACCTACTATATTTTACACAACTTTCAGCATTTCAACCAGCTCTGTAATGAATTCTCTATCAGAAAGTTCTATCAGAGTATTATTCATGAACTATTTACCAAACAGCTAGTCCCCAGTGATGAAAGGTTCCAAACAAAATTCTTTTTCTAAGATGTTAAGCACTTTCCACTGCCAAGCATTCCCAAGAAATTGCCAAATAATTATTCATAATAATAATAAATGCAAAAGCTCCTCTTGGCAGCAGACAAACTGAAGTGGACTGAATACACAGTCTGGTCTTCAACATTTTAGCTTTCTGGAAGAGCGCAGAAACAGGGTCAGAAGATTATTGTCTCCTTCTATATAATCCTGTATGTGACTTTATATTGCTGGCCAGTGGAAATGTCAGTTGCTGCTTTCTCGTTGGAACTCTGCCATCTACTGTTTATTGCCAGGCAGCTGAACTCACACTTTCTGCTCATCATTCATTGCTTTCTTTCAAGTCTGCATTTAATAGACTGGGCATCAGATTCTAGAAGTTACAAAGGCCTATTCTGGCAAAGCTTTTTATAAAGCCCATCTGTAAAAGCTATTCAGATCAACTCTGTGTGATATATTTTAGACATATGGCTCAGAATAGTATGTTATGCATACATTCTTCTTTGCTTTCTTTTTTCCCCTCCCTCCCACAGCATATTTAGTGCTGTGTTCTTTTTTTACAAAAAGGTATTCTACAGGTATAGCATTACCAATATAATTTGTTGCTTCTTATTTGATTGTTGATAAAAGAAGAAAGTGCCAAGGAATGAAATTTCTTTCTATTTGTTCATCACAGGATTGAAATTCAATTAGAATCAAATCTTTGGTTGCATTATTGTAACCCAATGAATGCCACAGATTAGGAAGAAAATGAGCGGGATAAAGAATATATTAAGTTGGAAATGTTTCAGTCCTTTTGGGAAACACTCCAAGTTCTCAATACTGTGCCTCACAAACACACAAATTAGTGCTTACTAGTATCCTGCTATAAACCGGAATATAGTTTGCAGGTGCTGGCACAGTTTATCATTGGTAATTTTTCTACCTAAAGTAGCAACATTTTTTCTTCTTTTGGAGAACAAATATGTAGGTTCTTTATTGCCCACTTTAAGTGAGTCTGACAAGATGGAACACTGTAAAGATGTTGATTTAGACAAAATGACAGCTATCAAATCAGAAATAAAAAATAAAATAACAAAAGGAAGGAATAATTGAATGAATACCAAAAAAAAGACCAAATTTAGTAATAATGGAAAATTGAAAAAGTACAGGATTTAACTAGAGACAAGAAACATCAAGTTGAACTGTAAGTAAGCAATTCTTAGAAAATATCATGGAAATAATATAAAATATTAATCAAATTAGACCTAAAAAGAATATGTACCTATAACACCTAAGCATAGTCTTAATATTTTAGACATACATACATTTATACATACATACATATATACATACATAGCAACAGAATACTATAAACAAATATAGGACACATATGAAGATTAAGTACAAAGGGCATAAAAGTAAATGAAAGAATCGTTGTATAAAAATAAAACAGTTTCCTGAAAGCTGCATATCAAGAGGCATATACTGCAGTTAGATGAATAATATTTTTATACGTGCAGTTAGTCATAGAACATAGAACATGGAACAATAGAGTTGGAAGTGACATTGGAGTTCTCCTAGTCCAACCCCCTGTTCAAGCAGAAGATTATACCATTTCAGACAAGTGGTTGTCTAGTCTCTTTTTGAAATGGGACACCCACCACTTTTGAAGGCAAGTTTCTTCATTGGTTGAATGTTCTAACCATTAAGAATTGTCTCCTTAGATCTAGGTTGTTTCTCTCCTTGGTTAGTTTCCATCCTTGTTTCTTGTCTTGTACTTTTTTACAAACACAATTAAGCCCAAAATATACATTACTAAGCAAGACAGTTATTAAGTGAATTGTGTCCCATTCTATGACTTTTTTCCACAGTTGTTAAACGAATCACTTCAGTTGTTAGGTGAATCATTCGGTTTTTAAGGGAATCTGGCTTCCCCCGTTGATTTTGCTTGTCAGACGTCAGACAGGAAGGTTACAAATAGTGATCACATAACCTCAGAACAGTCATAAATACATTCCACTTGCCAAGCACCTGACTTTTGATCACATGACCATCGATCAATAAGAAGAGAAAATGGGAGACAATACCAGTGTTTCTATTCAGATGGTTCAAGGCTGTAAAGTAATTTTGTTGAAAAATAAACATAGAAACCAGATCAGTTAAACTCATGGTGAGAGATTAAAAATCAAATACCATGGGAAAGCTTCATATTTAAGCATTTTAGAATAACAATCTAGGCTGATTGAATTTACATTTTTTTTAATTTTAAAACAAGATGTGTCATGTTTATTCAGAAAGGGTAGGTAAAAATATTACTGTGTAATATACGGTACCTTCCTTGCTGTAACCATTGAAGAAAGGAGTTGACAGTTTATACTTAATTTATCCAACTAGCTGATGCATGTAAAATGTTTGCATGAAGAAAATAATTTATTTTAGTTGCAGTTTTGACTGCTAGAATTAGAAATAATTGAACATAATATTGTTTAAACTAGTTTTACTTGAAATTCCATGTTTCATATTTGATTATAATTTCTCTTTCTCATCAGTTAGGAAAAGCTTCCCATTTCATTCAATGGGTTTCCATACTTCCAGAAACAATAATATTGTAGACATTCTCCAAATTTTGCATAATAATATTTTCATTTGAAATGATTATTTACTTAATTACTGATTGATTGTCTAATGAAAAGAAATTTTAATGAAGGTTTGCATTTGTTGTTGTTGTTAATGAACAATTTTAAAAACTCAGCACATCATACAATACATTATTTGGTAATATTTGCATTTGAAACACTTGCATTTGCCTTCATTATAGAATATAGAGGGCAAACCTAAATTTGTTCAGCAAAGGAATTTGAAGAACTGAGTCAAATAAAAAGATTAACAGATTGTCAAGTGTTTGGCAACTACATAAGAGCTTTTAAAACACTAACATGTGCAATTGCAAAATTATGTAATATGTATTTAAAGCTATGTATCCATCAGTGACTTAATAGGGTTCAGAGAGAACACAGACCATATTAAAATGCTATCTTCCATCCTTCCATTGGCAGAGAAGCATGCCAGGACAGATTACATTACCCAGCCGTATCAAAGAATGCTATTTTACCATAAGAATGCGGGCAGCAAGTGCTCCTAACCTTATCATTTGAATACAGGACAAATTAAGGAAAGATAGATTTCCCTGCCTTTGTTTCCCCTCTCACCAAGTGCCAATTTTAGTGAGAAAAAACCCACATCAGTTGTTGCATTTAATGTTTTGAGCACAATGGAACAATTGCAGGCTGAGATGAAGAGTTTAGGACTTTTCATGCTGCTTGAGTGGACAGATCACAGGCACATATCTATGACCTGTCATAGATAACTTTTAGTGCCACCTAGTTATCACAGTGATATTAGGGCGATTTTTATCATAACTGTTATATCATCACACAAAGATTGGATAACTCAAGAAGGAAGTGATAAAGCACATGGGAGGTAAGAAAGGAGACCCCTCAATGTACTGGGCAAGAGAGCTCCCTTCGGCTTCCTGCCATAACCCTCTTCTACGCCTATTATACGAACTATTGGCCAGGCTATATTTGGACATGGATTTAGCACTCTTTCAAAAGAATAACTTCTAAATTAAATATGATAGATTCCACAAGCATTGTAATGCAGGAGACAATCAAGCCTTGGTCCATCAACATCATAAAAAATGGCAACCCTAGACAAACTTGGCTGATCTCAAAAAGCTATTAGGGTTGGCCCTAGGAAATATTTAGATAGGAGACCATTAAGAAATCTGAGGTATATAGGCCAACATGCACAGACACCAGAAGGCAGCATGGTAAAGTGCTGCATATTGTTACCAAGAAAACCTTGTGAATATGTGGGAAACCATGTGAACATGCCCATATCAAGTTAATCTTAACTAAGCTAGTCATCCCCTCCTCCCTTTTTCTGCCACAGTAGGTTTAAACTTAACTGTCTGGTACTCTGATTATCATGTTTGCTAAAACAATTCTGAGAATTGTTGTTATGTGTCTTACATTTTACAAAAATGTCACTATCCATTCTGGAAATTAACATAGGATAGCCAGGATATTTCCAGTCACATTTTTAAAAGTCTCAACAGCTTTGATTATTGATTTTAACCAGGTGCATTTTTGTCAGCCAGCAGAGGGCATTGTGGTCATATTTTTTACAAACAAAATTCTGATTATTTATAATATTGGTAAATTTCAATAACTATATACTTTATCTAGGGCTTCTGTAATCTATAGGGCTAAACTGCTATTACTGATGTCCACATCTGATTTAAGAATTGGTGATTGTTTTGTTTGTTTGTTAAGGAGTGATGAGTATAAATAACTCTGCAGGATATTGTCTTTCTTTCTTGGATTGGGGAAAACCATTCCATATATTGAAAAAGTCTCAAAGAATTGGAACAGCAGCATCTAAAAGGATCTGAGCAACAAGGTAGGAGACAAAATTCTTTTTCTTTTAGTATGAGAGACATATGACATCCCTAAAGCATGGAAAGCTGCTTTCATCCTATCAAGTAACTATTGGCCTGAGTCCATTTTCTACAGCCCATCCTCCCATTATTGAAAATATCAGCACTGTTAACTGACATGTTGAGATAGGAAATACATGAAAAGTGCAGTGTTACTCTAAACAGAGATATCAGAATTTAAAGAACACAGACAACTTAAAGCTCTCTCTCTTTCACACACACACACACACACACACACACACCCTAGTTCCATCTATATGTGTAACATCCTTGCAACCATTTTTACAGCCCTCAACTACTATCTCACAATGAAGTGGTTCTTAGTCACAAAACTGTATGTCTTTCTAAAACATGTCAAGAGCTTTCTTAAATAAATTCTACTTCCAACAATTAAGAATCCTATACAAGAGCTGTAAATAAACACATCTTGCTTGTACACAGTATATACTACCACAAAGAAAAGACCAGTAACTTACTACAGAAACAATCTGAAAGGAATGGGGTTTTTTACAGGAAATTTGTTTTTTTGTTGTTTTTATCAAGATGCAAAAATCTCTTGACCAAGTTATGGTTGTGAACAATGTAGAAATCTGCTCTCTGAAATTGAATTAGCACAGTACTATGGGCAGCAAAGTGGAGGCCATTTACTCTTAACTGCTTAATAAATGGCATACTATATTTATGTACCAGGCCACTGTTTAATATGCTGACCAATTTTTAGCTGAAGACTGCAGGGCTAGTGGAAAATCAAAGCAGGAGCATAGAAATAGAATACTTGTGTATCTGCAACCTGCTAAAGCTTGCCTTAACAGACTTATCAGCTGCCTCTTGTTTTCCCTCTTTAGCATGCAAACTATGCCCTAGTGGTGATAAGAAAAGTAATTGTGTGATTCAGGCCAGCCACATGATTCACTCAAAATATATTAGTACGGGGACATGGAGACTGACATTTGAAAAACATTTGAAATTTATTGCAGCTTCTATTGTTCAACTGAGATCGAACTCTTTTCATTTACTTAGGGCTTGAGTTCACACTGACTTTTAGACACTGCAGTTTCAGAGATTATCTCTTTCTCAGAAAAAAGCAATAAATCAATTTGTTGCCAGTGAGAGTTGTCCAATGACCCACTGCATTCTTTGAAATAAAAAACGTATTTGTTTCAAATCCAAATTACTCTATCAATAATAGGAACAACCCTGACATTTTTATGATCAGAATTGTTTAGATGAAATTTCACAAGACAAAAATATTGTTTCCTAGTATTGTTATGAACCCTTTCCTTGTGCCACATGTAGTTATTATATTTAACCTATGGCAGTGAGGAGCACAGGAGCCTGGCTTCTAGATAAACCATACAAAGACAGAAAGCTACATGGAGCACAAAACAGGTTAGGGTTGAACAGTTTTGGTCCCAATAGTGTCTCAAATAAGTATCTGCTAGAACAGATAAGTTGTGTGCAATGTCTAGTTCTCTTATTATTATTCTTTTTTTTTAAAAAAGTCAGAATTGTACTGGTTGTTCTTATTAGTGTTAGATGTATGTTTCCTATCTCATGCACGTTCTCATTCTCTCTCTTTCTGTGGTATTAAAGTAGGCTATGTTTTGCATTAGGGGCAGCTTTACCCCCAACTTTCCTTTGTTGCTGGAACAACATACCAATCTCTGGCCTCAGTGAGCTATAGCTGAATGGAGTTTGCTACAAGTTTTGTTTTCATGCTGAACAGAAAAGGCCTCGTGGGAGGTACATTTGTGTGAGTGCATGCGCAGTAATGCATGTGATTAGAAGAGAAGAGTAAAGAATGAGAAGTGCACAGTGAGCAACTTCTAGAAGCATTCAATGACTGCATAATGAGCAACCATCTCTGCTGAATATTGATTAGTCAGTTCTGGCAAGGTCTTGCTTTTGGGGGGGTCAGGGCTCCTGCCAGCTGCTTTGTGTAAAGGCAAAGTAGAGAAAAGATGTAAACTCCAGAATGCTTGTTGACTTATTGTTTCTGTTTTTCTAATTGGAGAGGGACATTTGAGGCCCATGTTACATGAGACAGAAAAGTGTGGATGCTAAATTGAAAATATAATTGGAGCACTGACTGCTAATGTATTTGCCAATTTGTTATTATCATTTTCTTTTTTAAAAATTATACTGTCACTCTCAAAAAAATTTTTGTTTGGAAATACAATTGTCTAATGGAAAATAATTGACTTTTACTATGTATTTCATAGAATATTAATTTTGTGAGTTTAAATAATAAAATGTTTAACCATGCATATCTACTCAGAAGTAATTTGAATGAATTTAATAGCATTTATGCAAATAAGTAGTATGTAAAGGCTGGCAGTGAAGCTTCACCAATGACTTTTTCTTTCTAAATTCTATTCAATCTAGTGCTGCAACTAGTATTGATGTAGTAGCTTTCTCTGTGCCCTGTGCTTTAAGAACTACAAAGTATATTGATGATTTCTATTTCTGGTTAAGCAGCACATGTTAAAACCAAGTAACCTAAGAATGTTTTCAATAAACTATGTGTTTAGATTGTTGTTATCTGTTAGTCATACTTAAGGAATAATATTGAAATAGGTTAAGTTAATGAATAATTATTGGGTGTCATTTGGTAATTGATATGAAATCCTACCTTTTGAATGGCTGGATATCTTTTTTCCCAGGCTGTCTGTCAAGATACAAATACCAAAAGTTAGAAAGGGAGAAAGGAACCAGCACAAACAACTCACGTCTAGCCCATTCATCTCTGGTGCTCTACCTTTTCTGACTTCAGTAGAATCACCCATGGAATAAACCTATCCCTCTGTATGTTCTCCAAATAAGAACAACGGAAAATTCCTAAAAGCATGCTGGTTTTGCATTTCTTTTTTTTCAAAGAATTTCTCCATTCTAGGCTGAGGATGGAGGTTGTATACAAAGGCCCTTCATTCAGACCCATTGTGTGAGAAATAATTATGCTGCATGTTCTTTGTAACCATACATATTTGAAGTCACATTGCAAGAGGCTCCTTCTCACTGCCTACTTGTTTTAACAGAATAGAGAGATGGAAGAGTTACAGATGATCAGGACAGCAAAATAAATCTCCTACAGTTTCTCCTGAAGTAGGCCCCAAAAGCTTAAAAATGGCATGGGATACTGATAAATGGGGAAATGCAAAACATTTTGTATGTGTTATTGGTAAAGTGCACAGGCACAACTAAGACTGAATATCTGTCACAGTATAGGTGTGGCTTCCTCCTCTAACTCTCTTAACCCCTGAACTTGTGTCATCACTGTGGCGTATTTTAACAACTACTTTAGCCCCAACTCTGTTACCAAAGTTTTGATAGTGTATCTTCTATTTCTCTCCCCCTCCCCACTTATGCTGGATGTTAGCTTAATGGACAGAGAATATAGTCTGCTGTATTCTAGGTTCAAAAATTAATGCTATGGAAATTGGCCAGGCAAAAGACAAGAGGCGAGTGTATTGAGAGAGGGAATTTGAATGAACTATCTTTGGAGAGGTATAGGAGTTGATTGAGTAAAGAAGAGAGCATGCAACAGGTTTTGTCATCCTTATGCAGTTTAGATGAATCAAATAACAAGACACCAGTGCTTGTATGAACTGCCTGTGGCTGGTGGGAACTGTAGTCTTCTCAGATTGGGGAAGATTATTGAATAGCAAATACAGAATAAAAAATTATTTTTAGTTCTTATAAATGGTGATTGGATGTAAACAGGCCCTACAAGGCCTGATAGATTTTCAAGTATGATTTAAGAACTACTATATTTCTTGCCATTAATAGAATATATTCATAACACTCAGCCCAGACTTACTTGTTTTTTACAAGCGTACCTGTTAATGAGATTTTGTCATCTTTTTAAAGTGTGTAGCATAGGTCCACTAGTCAGCAGTATTTCTCCCAGTTCAAGATGGGAGAACAATGAGAATTGATGTGTTTTAAAATGAAAGAATATTTCTATGCTCTCTCTTAAACACAACTGCCTACCAGTGCAAAATCCATCAGAGAATCCATAACATAAATCATATCTGAATGTTACGAAGAATATGAGTGGAATGGTCTGTAATTTGTTGTATGTATGTATGTATGTATGTATGTAATGTGAAACATCTGTTTCTAATTTTGTTATTCCTGAAAATGTGGTAGTGTCTATAATTTTCACATAATCTGGGTAAAGGGGAATTACACTAAACAATTGTTCTTGAATTGAACTTTCAGAATGAAAGATGCAATTCTAGTAACCATTTAGTGGTGCAACTAATTTTCATGCAAAGTCAAAACTGCTTTTTTGAGCAAATACATAATTTTATATACTTTAAATTTGCTTGCCTACATATCTCATCATTTCAATTTTGAATAAAATTCATATGGACTGAGGAACTTATCTTTACTTTAGAATGATAGAAGAGACCCAAAGATTGTGAAAAAGTAACATTTGTGATTATCATCAGTTTTTCTACATGTCAAAGAAATTAAACTACTACTAGAATTTTACAAAGCAATGAGATGATATGTTAAACTGTTTTCTAAATTAGCTTTAGAACATAAATTATTGTAGACATCTTTTTTAAGTTTAACCCTTTCAACAAAACCTCTAACACCCATCTCAAAAATGGAAAAATAAAAGTTATACAGATATTTGATCAAATATTCTATAAAATGTAGCTACATTATATTATGTTGCTGTTTCAAATCAGTTTCAGTAAGTGCATTTTGATTTTTTACCAGGAATGCAAATATCAAAATGTTATTTGAAATAGATATGTCTTTTTAAAATAAATGTGTGTAACCTTAAGCACATATATTTAAAAATCTCCCATCAAATTCCACAGAGCCTTCTCCCAGTTGTTATAGGAAGACAAATTAATGCCCCTATTTCATAATCATTTTGTCTTTTTATATTTTATATACCCTGTTCCAATTAGTTTTAGGGATTAGAGAAACATAGTTTAAACTAGAAATGTTTTGAGAAGTCAGTGTCAAGTGATATTCCAGATCAACCAAAAATGTTGCACTATTATTAGTGTTTTGCATAATTTCCCTCACTGCTTTAAATAAACAAAAGCATATTTTTCACTCCTTACAAGTAGTTTTCTTCAGTGCCAACTAGTAAGAAAGTTGGTGAGGAGAAAGTGCGAATTAGTTTGAGAAGTTCTAAGGAAACAGAAATGCTATCTCCCAATGTTAGTATTTGAATGCTTCTCCATCTGTCACTGAAAGAAGGAGCAGGTACTTTTAGACTCTGGATTTAATGATTTTGTGGGAGGCCAAGGAGAAACATTTTAGATTATCATGTGCCTTATTTCCCTGGGGAAAATCCAACTAATATTTCTTTTATCCCCATTCCTTGATTCCATGTTTTACAACTGCTTCTACATTCCTGAAATGTTAGACCAGCAAATAAAACAAATTTAAAAACATGTTTGGCTGCCCAGTCTTAAAAAAACAAAAACAAAGAAAAAAAATATTCTGCATATGTGTAGCGTCATATTTGAAATCATTACACTATAATGTTTCCAAGAACAAAATATATCCTGCTTCTGGTGATTTGATGCCAAATGAAATTGTTTAGCAATAAACATTCAAGGAAAACGGATGCTCTCTTGCCAACAGCATAGCCATCCACAGTCTTGCTGTGCCTATGCCTGTCCAGAAGCTGACACGGTCTCTGATGCTACCTTCCTCACCTAGCAACCTTCCCCATGTTGCCTTTGCTAATGTGGACTTTCTCCCTAGCTGAATTACTGAAATCAATCTCTTACCTTACAGAGTTTCAAGATTAGCCAGCACACCAGATATGCTGTCAGGGTAAATTTTGCCTTCATATATCTCTCAGGTAAACAGCTAAGATACATTTGTACAAAATCCACATCATCGTCCACCCTGGCTTCACTGCTGCCCGCACCAGCAAAAGCCTCCTCTTGCCTTCTTTGATGTCCCCCTGATGCATTCAGAAACTTGTTGAACTCCATCTTATCAACTATTCCTCAGTCTTTCACAAAGCCACCAGCAAGAGAGAGAGTCCTTTGTTTCGAGGCAGCAGTTAACTCTTCCTGGCCATCACACGATTTGGCCTCTGCAATCAACACAGTGCTGATGATGCTGGAACAAAACTTCTTAGGTTAAAACTGCTTTGGCTGGTTGCCTTTCTGTTATTGAAAAACCTCTTGGAAATGTGTGTTCAGCTACAAGATAAATATAGCACTGCCCAGAGAGTGTCAGCACAAGAATACTTCTGTGGTTGCCAAGAGTGAAAAGAAAGATTCCATTTAGTCAAAGTGCAAGCCCCCGCGGCCCCCCCCCCCCCCCC
>JANHZT010005739.1:38567-52741 GCA_032468215.1 Stegonotus admiraltiensis | reverse complement strand
GAAGTGAATAAAAGAAAAAGTGATGATCTATCAAAACTCTCTGGACCAGTTTTGTTTCCCCAAATGAAGTTCCAGTTCGGGAAAGAATATCATCCTTGTGGGGAAGGATGCATTTTTGTGCTGCAAGGATTTTTTTTTAATTTCTCCCCAACTGCAATAATTTGCTGTTTGTTATGGGGATACTACAGATTTCAAAAGAACATAATATTGATGTTCTACATTCTGAGCACTAGTAGACAGACAATGAAGGCCAAATCTTTGAAGCTTATTTTTTCCTAACTTTTCATATAGTAGTTTAACAGTTATATTGCGAGTTTTGATTCTTTCTTCTTTGCTTTGATTGCTTCAAATTTGATTCTTCAGATTCTCTCATTAGGTGCCTTTTTGTGATGTATTATAAAGCTTTCTGGTTAACCAAATATTCACTGTTTCATTTCAGTGGAAAATTTGTCACATTCCCACACTGAATTACAGAGGCACATACTTCTTTGGTCCATTTATTATCTTCTTCAGTGATGCCTCTTTTTTTTAATAATGAGGTTATAATGATGGAAATTAATAGATTTCATTCCTCTCTCATTCCTTTCAACTGGTTACCATCAACTGACTGCTTGAATGTGGTTTTCTTTTCAAGTGAATGCCATCTTCCACGCCAATTGCATGGATTTGTGGGACAGAATTGCTGCAACCATTATTATCAAGCTAGATGAGGATATAAACAAAACACAGAAGTGGAGTTGCAGTTACAAGCTCCAAATTCTTGATACTTTAATTCCCATCATGGCATTCTCATAAGAATGTTTTTCTATACTGATGGCTTCTCTAACAATTTCATGTAGCTTGTTTTTCCTATTTACTAATATATATATTATGCTTTGGCCACCTAATGAGAAGGAAGGAATCACTGGAGAAGAGCCTAATGCTGGGAACGATTGAGGGCAAAAGAAGAAGAGAATGACAGAGAATGAGGTGGCTGGATGGAGTCACTGAAGGAGTAGACGTACGCTTAAATGGACTCCGGGGAATGGTAGAGGACAGGAAGGCATGGAGGAACGTTATCCATGGGGTCACAATGGATCGGACATGACTTCGCAACTAACAACAACAACATTATCCTGAAGACATTAAGATAATCAAATCTAAGAATAGCATTATCAAAGAATAGGCAGATATAGATAAGTGTATTATTAGAACCATAGACTAGATTCCCACTTTGTGCTAAACCATAATTTGTTGGATAGTTATTTAGATTCACACAATATGCTTAACCATAAGCCACATCATAAAAGACTCTGGATTCACACTTTATACTAATTCAAAGTCAAAAAGTAACATTTAGACATCAAATTTAGACATCTCAAAGAAAGTTATGAAATTTAAGTTCATACATCTTGTTAATACATTATTTGGTGTCCTTGCTTTTGAATTAAGATTGGTTGAAACTTTGTAGTTTGTATTAAATTTAAATTTATTGACAAAGAAATAAAGGGAGACTAGTATAGATATTTCAAGTTTTTTGGCTCTCATCGGCTAGCCATACCCTTCTGGGATCAGCTAGCCATACCCTTCTGGGATCCCAGAAGGGTATAGCTAGCTGATGAGAACTTAAAAGTTTAAAATAGCTATAGTAGCCTCCCTTTATTTCTTTGATAGTAAATTTAATTTTAACACAAAATAGTTTGCCATGGAAGCAACTGCCTGTGAAGGCTCTTGGATTGGAGCTGAAAGGCGAAAGTGGAAGCAGTATGCTCCGTCCCATATTTGGGTAGACCAGGTTGCCCTGATAGACTATTCTCACTGGAAAAACACTATTGTAGTTTGTAAATCATGATTTATGGCTTAATAGTAATCATTCATGGATGATTTACACAAGCAACCATTGGTAAAAGAAATCAAGAATTAGTATGTTGTAAACCCAGCCATTGAATGTGGCATCTTATATTCCCTATTTCTCCAACATGGTGACCTCAAATTGTTATCAACATTCCAAATAAGCATAGCCATATGAGCAGCCTGGAATGGTAGGATGGGAAGCATAATCCAACAAACCTGGAGAGGATCAAGTTATTAGAAAAGTTATTCTATTCAGTGGTGAAGAAAGGTACTACTAAGCAAGTATGACAAAAAAGCTACAGATACACTGAGGAAATGAATCATCCATTTATTTGTTAAAAACATATCATAAAAAACATATTCAAACATAGTTCAAAATTATAAAATAATACAGGCCTTCAAATTATTGCTACAAATGTACCAATGAATTTATTGTGTAGATACTTATATACATAATACAGTACATTTTATACATATAGAGACAAAGATTCAAGTATGGAGTCTTCAAAATATTTGTTTTGGTTTTTTTATGTTAGAATTAATTAAATGCAAGGCAAATCTAATACCATAAGCAACTGTAAAGCATTTAATTTAATTAGTGAAATGATTCAAAATACATCAAATATCATTTAACTAAAACGTTTTGTTAAGATTGTGCTGGGAGATAATATAGAATAATGTCTAGCATGCATATAAAATCATGCTGGTTCATGCAAATAAACACATTCAGCCCATCCTTTATTTATTTTATCATTGGTCTGACCTTAAAAGCAAAACAGATTCACATCATCCCTATCAATTCTCCTTTTTTGAAACACAGTTCATTCTAAAGTTAAACTCCTTTGTATTCCTTCTGTTGGATATTAGTTACGGCCATTTTTATTATGCTGATATTTGAACTAAATATTTCCAAAAACTTGAGTTTTATAAATCAAAGCAATGCAAAATTGGTCATCTTTTACTTGAGCACATGCCATCAGAGCAGAATTTGGAACCTAAAGTCCAATATTTCACCTAACAGAAAAAGCAGAAGACTCCTTAAATACTGCAGGCATGATTTGTCACATTTTGAAGCATGTTAAGTAATACAGTTTACTATCTAAACATAGTATTACAACCAAAATCTAAAGGTATTGAACTGTATCATTTGATTCTTATTATTGAGTGAATAATAAGAGATATAACAATTATTACAAGAGAATGAGTTTTGCAAGCAAAATAGGTAAGATTTAAAGGTTAGCTCAATATATCAGAGTTTACTAATGAGCATCTTGGCTGTACACATTTGCTAACAATTGAAGCAAGAAGTGCTAGAATAAAGTACCCACTAATGAACAATACTTAAAGTAACTGTTAATGTTTTATATATTTATACATTTAAGAATATTGTTTGATGAAAGATGGACACAACTTATCACATTCTTAGTCCTTTGTCCTTTATCATGGCTAAAGTTGTGGCTATGATGATGGGCTGAAAATCTGTGAGAGATTATTTACATAATTTATGTTGACAAATTCAAGTTCATGCAGAAAATGTGAACACATTATAGTATAATCTATATCTTCAAAAGGTAATAACAGCTCAACAATTCTTCTTCTTTCCCATATATGTGTGTGTGTGCGCGCGCCCGCCTGCTTGCATCATGTATTATTTTTATATGGAAATGGCAGCGAACCCAATTCTAATATTGCCCTGCTATCTTTGTGTTTGTCCTACTATATCTCATTGTACTTTTGAAACTGCACAAATTTTGATATTATCAAAATACAGATTATACTATTACAAAAAAACTGAATTAGTTAATTATTGTGATATACATAGTAAAAGAGCTGGACTTTTGTGACCTAAGTCCAGCTGTTTTTTATGGATGGTACCAATAATTAACTTACGTCACAATGTTGTGAAACTGACAGCAAACCTAGTAAGTGTAAATCTTCTCAGTTCTCATGGCCTCACTAGATACTCTATGTGAGGAGGGAGGGATGGAGGGAGAGGGAGGGGGAGAGAGAGAGAGTTGCAGTTCCCAAAATTAATTGTCTATTGTTAAAAATTGTATTGGAATAAGGAGAACTTCTCAATAATAATTTGGAAAGACCAATCAATGACAAAATTAACAGTAGAGATTCAGAATGAAAGTTTGGCTAAATTTAAGCAAGAAAGGGTACTCTATATTATCATATGACATATGGTTTTTAAGAGGGAAGTAACTAACAGTAACTAGGAAAATTTCAGTGTTTCTAAAGATGTTAATGCATCAGGTTCAATGAAAAACTTTTAAAACTATCTAGTTTAGGAACACTTTTTACTTATTGTTCCTTCTTTTTTTTTAATTTTTATTTTCCCTTTAAATTATTATGTGCATCTATTTTTAGAACAATGACAAATAGTGATGATATCAATATTAATATCATGTTTACAGTTATATAGATATTTCTTTTTATTTCTCAAAATGACATAATGAACTTAACTTTATATATTTATTTAATTAATGAATAAAACAATAAGTTTTAAATTGTATAGTAATTATAAATTCTTTAGGTATTTATTGATATTTTATATTTTATCCATTATGTCTCTTATAATTTTTATGTAGCTATTTATTCTATCCTTTTAAATGTTTTAATAAAGAATAAATATGTAATTTTAAAAATATAATGTAGGTATCTTATCATGCCTCTCAGTGGTTTTGACCATAAACTATTTAATACTTTAATATAAACTAATTTCATCCTGTCCTAGCAAAAGTTGTTTGGAATAATAGTTAGAGGAGTGGATTAGGATGATTCAAATTCAAATCCCTACTTAGTAAACATCCCGCAGCCTCAGATACATCATCATATGGGCTGTTTTGAAGATAAAATTGAAGAAGACAATATGACTTTCGCTTCTGGAGAAAAGTGTTCCTTTCTTACTACATTTTTCAAGATTGGTTATATACATATAGAAATAAATATGGTACAGATAATGAAAGTTGATTCATAAATGTGTATGAATGCAAGAAAGCATGTCTGCTCTCCATTCATATTGTGGGCTGTTCAAACAATATTGTTTCCTTAATCAATGGAATTTGGAATATGGATATTTGTGACAACCATTTTAAAAATGTATCAGATACAATGTTTGTAGTGCCCTCCAAAAAAGACTATATAAACAACCAGCAAATATGAAGATTCCCAACTGAAATTGTTCATTCATGCACATATGCAGGCTGATGATGATGATGACTGATATATCCACTGTCCAGGCAATATTCAAGATATCAGCTTGAAGAGCCATGGTGGCAGTGGTTAGAATTAGAATGCAATATGCAGGCTAATACTGCTGACTGCCAATTGCCAGCAGTTCAGCAGTTCAGCAGTTCGAATCTCACCGGCTCAAGGTTGATTCAGCCTTCCATCCTTCCGAGGTTGGTAAAATGAGGACTCAGATTGTTGGGGGCAATATGCTGACTCTGTAAACCACTTAGAGAGGGCTGTAAAGCACTGTGAAGTAGTATATAAGTCTAAATGCTATTGCTACACGTTCTCTGCCAGAACGTGTAGCAATAGCTACACTCTACAACTCTGTATGGGAGCTGCAGTGCTGAAACTCCAATTGTCTTCTCTATGTTATCACATGGAAAAACAATTACCACTATTGCCACTATTTATATTTATTCCCATATTTTGCTTTGCAGTCATGTTACTGCATTCACCTAGAATTTGTTTTTTCATTTGTAAATAGACCCAAAATTTATTTCAATACAAAATGGATATCTTCATGAAATAATAATAGTAAGAGTAATTAGTAGCACTGGCAGTTATTGAATGACAGAGACAAAGGCACATTATAAATAATATCCAAAATAAGCATCAAAATCATCTTAAACATCAAGTAATGTGGATATGCAATTAAGTAACCACTGTAATACAGCAAGTATAATTTTATACATCTGATACAACATGAGGAGAATAGTTCAAATATTATATAGACATTCTGAGATAAAATTGTATTTATTTACATAGTGCTTAAGCCAATTGACAACATTTTTGTAGAGTGGAATACTAAGTAAGGATAACATACACAGTTAACTTCAAAACATCATTCTTATTCTTAATATCCTATGCAATTTTTTTTTACTGAAGAAGTTACAAGTGATTTCTTGGGATGATGGTAGCCCAGATTCATTACTGTATTCATAATTTTAGTTGGGTTATTCAGACTGAGAGAAACCAATAAACATGCCAGCAGAAAAGTCAGAGAATTCCTGGAAGCCTGGCATTGAAATAAAGGAGCCATCAACAAATAGATGGAACTGGATTCATTCTTCTCCATTCAGGTAATTCAAACCATACATAACAACAAGTTGATAAGACAGACCAATTAGAATAAAACTAACACCATTCCCAATCCCAAATCAGTTGATATTTTCCAAGAAGCATCCAATGACCAATTAACCCACAGAATTCAAATTCTGTACAGACTATAAATATTATTAAGAAAACACCATGAATTATTATATAGAGGAAGCCGTGCTGGAATATGAGGTAGAATACCCACAAAAACTTGATCTCTATTTTGACTCTAATTTTTCTTTCTTTTTTTTTCTTTTTTTCTTTAATTGGGTTTCTAGAGAAACCCAACTAAAAGTACTAAGTTCTTGGTTTAAGAAAGAGGCCCCTATACAATATATACTGTAAAAATTAATCAAATGAAGTGAAGCAAAGGCAGAACAGACTAAAAAAAGATATTTGCAAGCACTATGAGAAAAAGTTTGTGCCTCAGAAGAAATATTTATTCAAGCTTTAACTTGCAACTTTTTAAACTTTAGTTTGGATATAGACTAATTTAACACAGTAGAGAAAAAGATTAGTGTCCTGAGAATGCATTCCTTCCAGTGCAAAACATATTGCAACATTAAGTGAACATTCAGATATTGTAGTCTTGGCATGAATTTTCTTTTATATCCAGAGCACATGAATTAGAACAGGGTCATCATTGTTGCCGAGCTCCAAAGCAGCATTTGTCTGTGCACATATCTTTTTATTGCTGCTGTTTCACGTGTAATTTCTTCAATCAAGTTAGCATTGGCTGATATTATAGAAAGAAAAATTATATCCTGTATGACTGGAACTAATACAACACTGTAAATCCGTGCTGGAAATGAAACTCTTGCAGAACATTTTCCTATTTGAAGAAAGACTTTACGGCAACAGAGATTCTATTTACAATTCATCATATTTAATAAGTCAGATCATCTCCAAGTGGGGTTCTGATGAACAAAAAGAGTGCCAAGTCTGAGACACAAAACTAAACTCACTCACAGCTTACCTCTCAGGAGACATTTTTTTCCCAGCCATTGAGGCATCTAGATAATCTTAGACTCTTACAATAAACTCCTCTAGATGTAACTTTAGATGTAACTTTAGCTATAAGCTCAAACTCTCTTGGAAATAGGCACCATGTTCTGGTACCAAAGAATAATATTTTCAAAGAAAAATATTAAGAAAATCATGCTCAGCTGACCAAACTTTGACTACACTGTGCTTTTAAAATAAGAACAGAGAATCCCTCTATAGCTGCCTCCAATCCTCCTGATGTTCACTGCTCTGTCATTTGCTCCCATAACATGAGATAGTGATCTGGGATTTTTTTTTTTTAAATCCAGCTATGGTAACCCCCTCTTCCCAACAGAGATTCTGATATGGGAAGTGAGAGATGGAAATAAAAATAGGTAGGGGATGACACCAAGAAACTTCAAGAGCATATATAGAAGGGAACTTCTCACATATATAACATTTGCTGCTTGACTCTCATTCTCCATCCTGATTTTCCTATCAAATTCAGGAGATGGGTTTTTAAATACCTCTAATAGCTGATATTACGTATATAGTAGTTTGGCCTGAATAGGGTGCATCAGCTGTATTGTAGATGAACACATGGGCTCAAATGATTAAAATCAGGCACAATGGTAAATCATGGTATAACCAATAGTGTCAAACTGTATTTCAATGGAAGATGGGGTTTAATCCAATATTACATACATATCGCCATGGCTCTTTAGGAATCGTTCCCTGATCTGAAAAAAGACTCATTTGTGAGATGAAGTACAATCAAGAACTTTATCAGCCATTTGTGGTGGATGGGAAAGAAGAAAAGTGAAAGCTGGATGCAGATCCATTGCTGAATATCATCATATTAGCTCTTGTTTCTCAGCAAGGTTTCCAGCTATGTGAAAAAGTTATGAAGCACCCATTTGCATGCAGAAATCCTTAAACATTTAGGAATACATTCATTTGCATCCTTCGTATGCAAACAACAATCTTAGCTGGGCTGGGGCATTGTTTTTAAAAGGTATCATGGCATACATCCTTATATGTTCTGAAATTTCTCAAAATTGCCCACATTAAAGAGAATTATGAGGAAAGGATATACCTATATTCTAAAAATCAAAGGTATTTACATTTGACTCAGCAGGACCAGTTCCTGAATCTAGGCTGTCTCCTTTCATTTGTCAGATGCATTCAATGAATAAAATAACAAACTGTTAAGAAGGTACTATGATTATTTAAATCCAAATTCTTCTGGTAGGAGATTAAGAGGAATACGATTATCCACAGTTGTATCTTCATTAGTTCTCTGTCATTGGTGGCACCAGTTTCTTACCTCACTTGATGAGAAATTCATTTTTATAGAATGGAGAGGAAGGGCACCTTTCTCTAGAGTTGCACCTGGAATATGAAGAACATATTTCTTTATTATATGGTGTTTTAATAGACCACATTTACAGCTTGGACTTTGTCAGGAGTATTGTGATTATTATATTATGAGGGCATAATATAGTGATAGAGAAACTCTGTTCTACAATTGCATTGATTCAGGGAAGAATATTAAATTGATCAACATCTATTTTATTGTAACATTTTACAGATACTGTTTACCACATAAATGACTGAACTGAAAAAATATGGTCCAATATTATAAGTGATGAGGTCTGATGAGGTTTTTAGGTCTGTGCTCTAACAAATATACCCCACTTGTATACTAGAGAACATATAATACCAGCCTCTTCCTCAAGTTGACCTATAGCAGTAGTGGCTACTTATACCTGTTTATGTAGTTGTAGCCTTTCAAAAAAAAAAAAAGAGGGGGACAAGCAACTTCTGCCATTACATTCCACAATTTCTAATATTATTGAATACACAATACGGATAAAAAATTATACATTTAGAAATCACAATGAGAAACGAAGCTAAGCAATTCATTATGCCTCTGATTTCTCTGCACTTTTTCTCTAACATTAAAAGGAAGAAAATAATCATTTTGTATGAATTTGGCATGTCCTGTAAAACTGTGTAATTGCTTCAACACATACCCAGCTCAAATAGTTTGAATTATAATATGACTAACTATATGCAAACACTCATCTGCAATGCAATGCAGGGAAGATGAAGAATTGGTTATCATATGCAAAACTGGACAATGTTTCCTCAAATAAATTATAATTCCATGCAGTTGTTTATAAAAATCAACATGTTATCAAGGTTCGTTATCAAAGACCAGCTGACCAGTGTGTGCATGCCTGTTCTTTGGCCGTTTTGGCCATTTTGGGGGGCATTTTCTGGTGCCCGCAAAGACCAACTGGCGCACTGGAAACCAGAAGAGCAGCTGGTGATGGCGCACGTGCCCACAGAGAGCACTCTCCGTGCCACCTCCGGCACACGTGCCATAGGTTCGCCATCACGGATATATGATATACAAGGGTACCAGTCTTTGTAACAGCTAGTCTGAAGCAATCCCACAAAGCTCTAGTTCACATAAAGCAAATTTTATATACAAAGCAAATTCCTTTAGGATAGTTCGCCAGGTGTTGAACGCATTTTTGATCATGTCTGCAAAACAAAGGAAGTCCAAAGTAAGATCATAAACACAGTCATAATTTTCTTTAGCAACAGCTTTGCTTAACAACCAAGTTAATTGTCCCAATTGTAGTAACTGAGGAAAATTATTTCTTATATAATTATTAAATTATTTAGTGCATTTGTTCTTGATCATGGTTAGCCTTTTTTAGTCCCCCTTTTCAATTTTTGCTTTTTGCTAGTAATGCTAGTTCCTGAATTTTCTTCTGCTGACTTTGTTTTTGAACATACTTTGCTCCATAATTGTTCTTAATTCATTATGTAGGAGTTGCTATTTGTTCTAGTGTTTTCCTATGGGTTAAATGTTTTTAAAAACTGCATCAAAAACTGGGGAAAATGTATGTAAACATAATATTTCTTTTAAAAAAGTAAATATTTAAAATGTATTAAATTTAAATTTGTAAATTTATATGTAATTATGTAAATAAAGAAGAGTATCAATAAGTTTAAGTAATCTAAAACACTGCTTTACACATCAGATTGCAAAACTACAAAAAAAGGAAGAGATTTGTAGGTCTGGTTGGTGTTGCTATTTTTTATTTAGTGATACTTTTTCTATTATTTTCTTTGCCACTCCTTTGCTTTGATTATAACTTTATTGCCAGTAAATAAATTATATTCATATATATATATATATATTTTGCTTTGATTTATATGCCGCCCTTCTCCAGAGACTCAGGGCGGCTTACAATGCATTAAGCAATGTTTGCTTAATGTTTGAGATATTCTGCCCTCTGCTGATACATAGGTTGTAACTGCTTTGTTGTCCATAAGCAATTTGCAATATAAAAATATGACACGTAGGCCCTTCTGAAAGTGAGGCTCATCTGTATCACAACTCAAATTAAAGTATCTATGATGGACCACTACTGGGCTGTGAGCCATTTGGAACAGCAGAAATGGCGGGCGAGCCACACGCATCCCCTTTTGCACAAACAGTGGATGAGCGTGTGTGTGGAAGCTCCATTTGCACAAGCAGCAGGTGCACATGCCCACCACTTGCACAAATGGAGCTGCGCACATGCACACTTGTCGGCCACTCACACAGAACCATCCCTTCTCCCCCCCCCCCTCACCAGTCTGCAAAGCTGAAAAGGTTGGGGAACTCTGCTGTAGAGTAATAGAGAACAGGTCTTCTTGTTCTTCTATGTGACTTCCTGTCAGACACATAAATAATGATGTTGTATTCTCCCTGTCTTCTGGAAAAACAATTTTTCCAAAGGTGTTTTCTCCATTAGTAATGAGAATACCAACACAACAGAAAAAATCCATGACAAGGGTTTCTCTTATCCCTTGGGATTTAATTCTAATATGGAAAGATTGTTTACCAGTGCAGCTTATGTGACATGGATATCACAAGGGCATTCCCATCATTGTTCATGTGGACCAGCTGTAGTTTCTGGATGGTCTTCAAGAGTAGCTCCATACAGTGACTCTGAGGAGATTCTTTCACTCCAGGACGGGACACAACTGGCACACCAAGAGCAGTAGCAATAGCACTCTCTGGCCAGTTTACAACATCAGCATATTGTCCCCAACAATCTGGGTCCACATTTTACCAATGTTGGAAGGATGGAAAGTTGAGTCAACCTTGAGGCCTCTCAGGACTGAACTCCAGACTATGGGCAGAGTTTGCCTGCAATACTGCATTCTAACCACTGTACCCTGGCTCCTAGCTGAACCTATGCAAAGGCTACAGCTGCCACTTGTTCATTGAGCAGGAACTGAGGGTCCAGCAAAGCACCCATGTTGCACACAGATCCCAAATACAGCACTACCTCATTTAAACCTAAAAATAACAAAGTCCTGGAACGAAGAGAATCAAACCTCCAAATCCATTCTATCTTGCTAGGGATGAACCTGACATTCCTCCCTACCCCAGCCAGATCCCAAAAACCCAATCAATTGAAATTTTTACTCTGTTTTTAATTGTTTTCAAGTTTATTTGATCTTATTTCTTTTTTATCAAATTTTATTAGTTTATCACAATATAAAATACAAAAGAAAATAAAAATAATGTGAAACTAGAGGAAGCAAAAGGGAAGAGAAGAGAGTTGGGGTAGAAGGGGAAATAGGAAAAAAGTGTTGACTTCTGTCTCTCTTTAGCAAAGTAGAAGATAACATTACAGACTCAATGTTTTATTTTTACACAGTAATACTAGCCATTTCTATAACAATAAACCTATCTAATTGGTAAAACCAACATGAAAGTTTCATTTTTTCCATCAAAACCACAAAATGCACAAATGGTTCCCAAATGGAATCAAAATTAGATATATTCTTTCTTTTTAAATAAAGAAATCAATTTAATCAATTTAATTGTATTTCTATAAAAATCTACAGTTTCTTAAAAGTTATCATGAAGATGTGTATCCATGTTTGTGTGCGTTTGTCTTAGCATTTACACTTTGGAATATAACTTGCCACTATTTATACTTTCACAATTTAAGTTCCTAAAATGAATTTTGTGCATAAATTATCTTCAATTCAAATGCATATACTTTCTAGAAAAAAAATAAAAATTAATTAAAACAATTCAGAAATCCTTCAATAGCAAAATGTAAAAATGTTTTTGTTGAATTTGACATGTCCTATTGAACTAGAGGATATGCCTCAGGCAATTTGCCTTTTCCACCATTTTCCCATTTTCCCATTTTCATGAATTTTATAATCAGCCACAAAAGAGTAAATCTCCTCCCTGCCCCTTATTTGTCCTTACATCGTTCTTAAGTCCATGGCAGCCTATTTTGAATAATCTTTAAGTAAATGCTATGACAGTAATTCATTAAAAATATTTAATTTGAATGAAAAGAAAGTGTGTGGAGTATCAGTCTATGGCTAAGATCTACTCTTTTGCTCAATTCTCAATTATGTTAATATAAAGATAACTCTGTTTATGCTATTTGTGTCCCCACTCCTGATATAAAATTGCCACATACCCTTTTGAACTCATATTTTCCAAGAGAAAGAGAAGGAGGGTATAACATACCCTGATTTCAAATCCGTGGCAACCATTTAGTGAAGCACTGCCAGAGTTTGCCAAGCCAGCTCTCTAAACTTGTTGTCATGGAAACCTGCCTCTGCATAGAGATGTAAGGAGTTATTTTGAGAAAGGGCTGCAATAATGCATTTCTTTTTCTTTCTGTCTTTGATCACTATAAGGGTTGGGTTGCAGTTAAGAGGCTACAATAATCTCCATAATATGTCATTGAACCAATTGTGGGGAAATCCTATTTTAAACCTTAATATAAGGATAATAAACATCCGTTAGCCAGGGAGGGGAAATATTGCAGGAATGGCAAGCGGTGAGCAGGTTAGGTGCTGGCAGTACGATGGGTCAAAACCACGGCTGAAAGAGTGACGTTTAATGAAGTATAAAATTGTTAAAAATCTAGCATCTTTTTTTTCCTCTCTGGGCAGATGCTAGGTGACACTCAAACTACTGTCAGAGCCTTGGGCCTACCACTAATCAATATAGCTTCTCTAGTTAGAAGATAATAACTGAGGCTTATAACAGAGATGTGTATCCTGTATCAAATCATTATCAGGGCAAAGCATTTGATGTCAGATACAATGTTCAAATATGGAATCCCCACCCTCAGATTTGCTTTAAATACCAGCTGCACCGTTCTATCCGCAGCTGTGCATATACTTGGATATGAATAGAATTTGCTGCATCATCAGGGACTTTGGTTTACAAGAAACTTCCTACGTTGAAGCAAATCTTACCTGAAGGGACCTATGTGACTGGACTGGACTATCGTATGTGTCTCTGTATATATGAACTGAACTATATTCTCCAGAAAATGCTATTAGAAAGTGAAGTTACTGTACCATTTTTTAAAACTGACCCTTGCCCCTATGTTTTAGCAGCTGCCTGAAAGATAGGCGTTACCTCAGTGTTTCTCAAACTTAATAACTTTACGTTGTGGGGAGTTCATCCCCCAGAATTCCCCAGCCAGCAACTTACAATCCACACATCTTAAAGTTGTGAAGGTTGAGAAATACTCTACTAGCTGAAAAAATAAAAGCCTTGTCCTATTGACCAAGAAGCTGTAATTTCCCCCCCCACCAGGAGTAATACTTTAATAAAGGCCAAGTAGCATCAACAATATAGAAATAAATGTTTTTTGTTTCCTAAATATCTAGAACTCTTCCATATATTTTTGCTACTTTTATTGCAATTTTATTGGGTATTTAAAAAGTGCACGTCTTGGTATTTAAGAACCAAGAATTTCAATCTGAATTTTAGAGGAAAAAATATATTAAAACTACTTTAAAAACTATATTTCAAATTAAATGTTAATATTGATTTAGGATCCAGCCCAATAATACAAGTAAATCATACTCAATAGATCTATAACGTTTATTAATACAATCTATTGCTTTCAGGAGACAACACAGGAAGGGAGGAGCTCTGATATGGTGAGGGTATATATACA
>JANHZT010005739.1:0-15866 GCA_032468215.1 Stegonotus admiraltiensis | reverse complement strand
CAGCAGTGCTGGCTGGGGGATTCCGGGAGTTGAAGTCCACCCATCTTCAAGCTTCCGAGGTTGAGAAACACTGGACTAGAAGATCTCTAGGGTACATTCCAGCTCTATTCTGATTGATTGATTGATTGATTGATTGATTGATTGATTGATCGATCGATTGATTGAAATATCCCCCTACTAAGCTGCTTAGGGCTTTAAAAATCAAAAACAGCATTTGAACTGCACTGGTAGGAAGACAATGCAGGACCTGGGGTACAAGTGTAATGTATTTGTGATGGCACTTTGGCTGACACATTGTGTTGGTTACCTATGTAAAAGGAGTACCAGGCAATTCATTTATTAGCTATTCTTTTGGGGAGATTCTAGGAGGTATAGGCCACTGATATACACACATACATATAAAAGCAGGCTCTATTCAGATTCTATGAGAGAATCTGAACCGGAGTTAGCAACCGTAGGTAACAAGTAGGAAAACTGGGAATTGCATAAGACCTTTACATGCATTTATTTATTTGTTGCTATCTATATTGTATTGGTGGAGGACAGGGGGATCATCCATTATCTTTCTTTGTAATAAATATAATATGTGTCTTCATATATGCTTTTCACTAATGTTATGTTAGTAGAAAGTTCTGAATTCAAAGGCTGGGTCCTCCTTAGGACACACAAGGCAACTTACTTGGAGCAGAGGCAGAGTTTATTTCAACAGCACAATGTGCAGAACAGCACTTAATCAGTTCAGCCCAAGTGTCAATATCGGCAGAAAAGCTTAAGAGGTATTTTGTTTCGTAACCTGGGGTTTACTGAGGTCAGATATTGGCCATGGCTAGTGGGTGGTGTGGATGGCAAAGGTGACACAGAATATGGAAGTCACTTTCTTCCCACAATTACATTGAGCTATTTCCCCAAGTTTGTGTTTTTTTGTTTTCATATTGTTGTTTGGTCTGTTGCGATTTACTGGACTTTTAGGAAGTAGTCTCACAAATGAATTGCCATCCATGTCCAGCCATCCCCCATTTTATCTTCTAAGAATTCCTGTTGGGACTAATTTGCAGCATGCCAGCTTTTCCCTTTTTCCTTCATGTTCATCTATGAGTGCATCGGTGCCTAGAGGCATCAGGCTGCCCATCATCTCTCTTTTGATATGCAATATTTTCCTTTCAACATATTACTCTGTAGAGCACATTGTTTTAAACCAGAGAAATGCACTGCAAAATCAGAAAAATGGGCTAACTGAAGGATAGTAGTACTGTGGTTCACGTATCTCTTTGGGGAGTACAAATGTATTCATACGACTATGCATATATCTTTCCCATAGTTCGTCATTATATCAGGGGTGAAATCCAGCAGGTTCTGACAGGTTCTGGAGAACCGGTAGAGGAAATTTTGAGTAGTTCAGAGAACCAGCAAATACCACCTCTGGCTGGCCCCAGAGTGGGGTGGGAATGGAGATTTTGCAATATCCTTCCCTTGGGAGTGGGGTGGGAATGGAGATTTTGCCATATCCTTCCCCTGCCACACCCGCCAAGCCACACCACACCTACCAAGCCATGCCCATAGAACCGGTAGTAAAAAAAAATTTGGATTTCACCACTGCATTATATTGACAATTTAGCATGTATAGAAGGAAAGTGAAAAAATACGCTACACCAGCATGATTGTTCCATCCCAATAGTCTCTTTATAACTTTTGGGAAAATGAGGTATTTCACGAGCACTTATTCTTCATTTAACTTGAATCTTCCTTCAAAGTTAGACTGAGATTGCACCAGGCACTACCTTACGGATGTATGTATATGATTTCCTCAGGGTGACACTCCCATGATGTGAGACCCCACGAGGGAGGATGCACTCCTCTGTCAATTTCTGGGTCTCAGCATCCCAACACAGCACTGTGGCGATGACATCATTCTTCTCATCCCGTCCTCCAGTAATGAACAGTTTGTCATTGCAAGGAGCAATTCCACAACTAGCACATTCATGGTTTAACTGAGTCACAAGGCACCATATATCTCTGAGTGGGTTGTAAGAATAGACTGCTTTCATTGCCCCACCTGGAAAGGGAAGATGGAAAATTATTCTTTTCAAGAAGTGACTGGTTCTTCAATGCATAAAGTGAAACCTCAATTTAACAGACTCCCATTAATCGACTTTGAATGCAAGAGACCAAATTTGTCGCCGAGTAAGCCGAGAAGACCAAAGCCAGGAATCTTGTCTCAAAGATCCTTTCCAGGGAGTTGGATGAGACAAAACAAATCATTATTAAATCAAAGAAGAAATGTTATCTGAAGCAAAGGCTTGTAAATCAACAAGCAAATGTAGCTGCTGGGACTTGTGAATTAACAAAGCAAGGATCTGGTGGGATAAAAGAGGTCCTGAAGCCCTCCAACTCTGAGTTCTCCTGAATCAAGACATGGGGCTTGAATCCCTCTAACTAATGCCTGGTAGCTTAGGGTGTGTGTGTGAGAGAGACACAGAGACAGAGACAGAGACAGAGACAGAGACAGAGACAGACAGACAGACAGACAGACAGACAGACAGACAGACAGACAGACAGACAGACAACAAATGATTACATAATAATCATTGGGCCTCTATATATTCCTAAAATGTTGATAGGCTTCAGTGTTCTATTGAAACTGATTTGTGTGTTTGTTCCTAAATATTTCCTGGCTGTTGATGACCAGGGATGTGTGTCTTGTCTTCTCTATCCACACTGATATGGAAAATCCAGGCAGAAAACAAGAGGGCCTTACAAGATCAATGTATCTCAACAGACTGTAAGCGAGTGACCGTAAGCCCACAGGTAATACTACACCAGGGTTTATGATTACAGTGCATATTGGCTCCAGGATGTCTATTGCTTAACTCCCTGCCTACATCCTGGTATAAGATGGAATACAAAATCTCCTTGTCGTCTTTTGTGCAAGATATTTAACCACTGAGAATTGTTTGGATTTAATCTATTCAAATCAAAACGATATCTGGAAGTATATTAAATACACAACTTTTTTGGCATATCCTACTATACTGTACATCCATTATGTCAATACAATACAATTTATTATTACAGTCTTAGACCGGAACAAATAAAAGCACTCAGTATATATACACTTAAGAATTCTAGTATAAAATAATAAATAACAACTAAAATCTATAATAAAATCCAGTGTCAATTATATATGGTCTGACTATACAATAGTTGCAATTCCTAAACTGTGTGGCCCGTTGTGAGTTCACCGCTAAAAGGGAAATGAGTAAGCAATGCAAAGGGTTAGCCACAATTGTTATATATATCGCTATGGTGGAGAAGACACGTATTTGTGACTAATCCCCAGTCCTGCTGTGCAGAATCTGGCCACCTGTGCTGTAGTTATGGACTGTTCATCCTTAAGCAGCCACTGAAGATAGGTAGTGTCAGAACAGCCAGGATACCTAGCAGTTACTGTCAGAATATGTTTTTTCCTAATCTCCGTATAAAAGGAACATCTAAGGAGCATGTAACCCACAGTCTCCACCTCTCCTGAACCGCAGGGACAGAGTCTTTCCGTGAATGGTATCCTTTTATACTTGCCATACAGAACAGCCAATGGAAATACATGGCACCGTGTAAGTGCAAATGCTTTCCGGTGGTTTGCTGATTCCTACTGACTAAGATAGCTGGCAGGACCAACAACACATCTAATGGCATTTGGAGCCAAAAACAGTGGAGCTTTCCCTAAGTCCACTTGCCTCTCAATGTCCTCCACCCTTTGCCACAAGGTTTGCCTTGCTAGATCATAGTCCATCTTGAGTATTAAAGCTGGGGAGAAACCTAATTTGGCAAGGTTGGACTCGACAGCCTTGATCCATAATGAAGAAAATTTATCATCATTTGGAGGATTAACAGAACAAGACTTTGCAGAAAGAAGTTAAGCTTTAGCCAGAGATTTAAGGACGCTATACAGATTCTTGCTTCGACTTTTATCAATCCTGTCTCCAGACGCAGAAGTGCATTTAAGACACAATGTGGCATCTGGAGAATTGATCTAATGAATTTGGATTGAACTATTTCTTTTTTTATATAAAAAGTGTTTTATTTTAAACACATTAAAAATCAAACATAGACATACAAAAAAAAGACAAACAGGAAAAGCAAAAAAAAAAAAGAAAATATCGCTTTTCTTTTCAGCTAGGTACAGCGGTTTATCCTTTCTATACCTCAATATTTACAGATATTTTAATATTAACTTATATGCCATTCATTTTCTATTTTATATCATTCCTTCTATACTATCAGATGATCGTACACATTTTCCCCCTCCTTTCTTCATTTATCTTGTTTCCTTATTTTTCAGCCATTCATACCATCTACTCCAGACCTTATAATACTTTGATTCTTCTTTCCCCTTAATTTCTTTAGTTAATTTATCTAATTCTGCACATTCCAGAATTTTCTTAATTAAATCCTCTTGATAGTAAGGTTTCTTTCTTCCAATATTGCGCGTATACAATGCGTGCTGCTGTCAATATATGCAATATAAGGTACTGTATTTCTTTAGTATAATTTTCTAACGAGATTCCTAACAAAAGCTGTTCTGGTTTTCCCTCTATTGAATATTGAGTTATTTCTACTAATTAAAACGTGGATAGTAGAAATAACTTGGATTGAACTATTTCTAATGATCTAAAACATGAAGCTGATGGTCTGAGCACAGTCCCATAAAGAAGCTGTGCTAGCGACTTGGCCACAAAAAGCTTAATAGCAGCAGGGACATAATATCCTCCCTTTGTGCGGAAAAAATTAAGAATGATGCTCACTGATCTTTGGCCCAAAGCAGCTACATATTCTCCATGTGCTTTTCTTGAACAATTAGCCTGAATGACTACCCTCAGGTATTTGAAGGTGGTTACCTGCTCTATTTTATGGCCATTTAGATACTATGAATAAAGTTTTGGCCTTTTTGCAAAGGCCATGATCTTTGTTTTCTCGTAATTTATGTCCAGTTTATTTTAATTACAGTACTGGAGAAGGGCTCGCAAGGCTCTTTTAAGGCCTATTGGTGTCTTGGAGAGGACCACAGCGTCATCTGCATGGAGCAGGAGGGCAGTGCTTCTGTCACCTATTGGGAGTGGGGGTGATTTGGTTTGTTTAGCCATTTGACCATATCATTTATGTAAAAGTTGAAAAGCAGGGTGGCCAAAATGTACCCATGTTTAACCTCCTTTTGGGTTGTAACTGACTTTGAGAGGGACCCTTGCATGTTACACCTCACCTTGAGGGATGTTTTAGTATGTAGGGCACATAATAGATGAAGAAGGTTAATTAAGGCAGTTTCCAGCTTCTCCCATAGCTTAGTCCTGGTAACTGTATCAAAGGCTGCCTTGAGATCTATAAAACCGGCATATAACGATACAGGACTATTTGAGATGCATTTTTCATCTTCAGGTGATGAAGAACTAAGCACTGATCAGTGGTACCCCTCCCCTCTCTAAATCCCATCAATTATGTCCTCATCTGTGACTTAGTGAAAATGTGTATGAAATTATTGTCAAAGAATCTTGGTTTGTATATAGGAAATGAGAGGAGACACATATATGTGTCTTTTCAGACTCACTGAAAAGAAAGCAAAATATTCTATTTTCTTACATTCAAAAGTTCATCTAAAACATTGCATTTTTGTATGCATGTAAGCACACACACACTCATGTTGTACATTCACCATAACACATATATAAGCAAGCATCATACTGTTACATTACTTTTAAATGATTTTACTAATACCAATATATTCATTCTCCTACAGGAGAACCTACTAATAATCAATACTCTAATTAATACCGTAATGTATCATTAGTACTAACTTTACTATTGTACATTAGCTAACACTAAAATGTACTCTATATCTCTAGAAGTATCTGCATGATCTAATTAAAAAGAGTATCACAAGACTGCAGTTTGCAGTAAACAAAAATAAGTATAACTATAAAAAGAGTTCTGAGTTAAAGAAAATATGCAAAATTATTAAGATGTTAAAGCAGATATTAAACCTACCCACAACATAGATGTGGTCATGAAAAGTTGTAGCATTGATACACTTTGCTTCAACAGGCATAGGTGTTTTTAAGCACCAATTGTTTGTTGCTGGATCATAACATTGTGTATTGTCAGTAGCCAATTTTCCGTTCGGTCCTCCTCCAATCACATAGAGTTTCTTTTTGTAACTGGCTGCTCCAAATGAGCTCACGCTGATCATGAGAGGAGTTGCCTTTATTAAAATCAAACAAATAAAGTAATTTACGCATGTGTTAAAATTGATTTTGAATTTGTGTGTCTTATTATATTAGGGAAATGGAATATGCAAAGTTAAAACATGCTAGTTGATTAGGAAAAAGAATATTACAATAATAGAGAAAGAGAATGAAAAGTTCATTCAAAACCTTTGTGGGTCAGAAAAAATTAATGCAAAACTTGCTGTAGTGTTCATGGGATAAGGACTCAGAACTTGGCAACACAACTGTGTTTGAAAGAAAGAAGGAAGAGGCATAGATATGAATCTGTGGAATAGAGATTCAAGTCTGTGCTCGCCAATGGAATGACAGAGTGGCTTTGGGCTAATCATCATTTCTGAACCCATTTTTTTCCACAAGAGTAAAATAAAGTAATTACCAACAGTGTACCAATATTATTATAATAGTTAGAATAACAAGAATTGTTATTTTTTAGCAGAGTTAGACTAATTCCAGAGGAGTGAATTATATTGCAAAGCATAATAAGTAAATAAATGTGCACAGGAGGAATCTAACATAGAATTCTAGAAAATGTTTCTTACATACACTGGAAATACCATTTTGAAAAGAAAGAACAGAAAGTTTTTGCTCATAAATGGAAAATAAGTTTCTTAGGAAACGTGTATAGCTAAATGTATACGTGTTTGTTTTAATTTAGACCCATGAAAATTGGCACATGAAGTAAAATACACGCACATCTATTTTTGCATTCTCGGTTTTGTGAATTCATACTAATGTAAAAGTGGGAAACAGGAATTGAGAGTAATGGTACAACATTACAACACTGTCTATGAGCAGTGCTTTGCTCAGACTTGTGCATCCCCTATGCCTCTAAAAACAGCCTGAGATTTCTGATCTGCTCTGAAGATCTTCACCTGCAAGAGCTGCTACATGGGGCGTGAAAAACAGATGTGCTAAATTCTGTATGTTTCTCTTGTCTAATCTATATTCATACTGCACAGCTGATAATGGAGGACAAAATAAATGTTGTTTTAATACTCAGTGCATCTGCTGGCTAGTTCTACGCTGTATTACAGATGCAGACTTTAAAAAATCATTTCTTGTGTTGTGTGTGAAAACACTCTTTGTCTGTTTACGTACAATAAATAGCAACAACATTGTGTTATTTTGGTCGTGTTTTCTGTTTCACTAATACTGAAAGTACATCTGTACTTTACCTCAGACCAACAGTTGTGAAAGGAATCATAAATCTCCACACTGTTAAGTCTTTGTACACCATCAAAACCACCAAGCACATATACTTTGCCACCCAAAACAGCCATTTTGTGCCTCCATCTTCCAACATTCAAATATTCAATTTGGATCCATTTGTTGATGGATGAATTATACTTCCAGACTTCGTGCTGTGTTTCTTTTCCTCCTGCAGCAAATAAAAATCAAATTCCACTTTTTTCCAAGATTCAGGACATATTCTCAGCAACAGTTTTTGTTCACATGCTCTCATTAGGCTCTTGACCATTATGCTGTTGTTTACTAAGATTTTAGTCCTCAAGAGATAAACAGAACTAATCTTAAAAAGGTGACACTTTTTTTATTCATAGAATTTAAATACATCTTTATGTTTTAATTGGAATTAAACAATAACATATTTGAAAAACAGAAGCCTTTTTATCTATTTAGTTTGTTAGATTTATACCTTGCCATTTCTTCAAGAGCCCAAGTGTATATAAAATACGCAATCACTCAATATTTTTCCAACAAAAAGTATTTTTCCCTTGGTTAAGAATGTGATTAAAAGATGTCCAGTAAAAAGTTTATAGGAGAGAGTGGATTTAAACCTCAGTGACAGTTTGTCATATTCTTTATATGTCTGCACTTGGAAATAGACAAACTTTTTGATCCAGTACTCTGTACTGTCCTATATAAATATTTTTCTAACATCTGAAAGGTGCATAATGTGACATAGAAGTGACCTCACCAGGGAGGACACAATATTGGTTCCTTCCTTTTGATCTGGGAGAGGATCTGGGAGCTTTAAGATGCTAAATAGATACATCTATTTTGCACTTAAACTTCACAAAAAATGGGGCTACGAAATCATAAGTGGCTGATGACCCACAGGTTCTCCATCCATCGTCATCACCTCAACAATCTACACTGCATAAGAAGCAAAATATTTGTTTCATGCTATTTATATTTGCACTTATAACTTTATCTATTAATGCTATGTAATGTTTTGGATTTCATTTCCAAAACATACTTAGGACTAATGGAAACCCAAATGTAGCTACTGTGTATTTCAGAATAAAAGTGGCCAGATGAAATACTTGCACGTCAGTGGTGGGTTGCCCCCAGTTCACACCGGTTCTATAGAACTGGTAGTAAAACCAGCGGGAGGCTCCGCCCACCGACCCCGATGTCATCAAAATGCTTCTGCACAAGCGCGCAGCCCAATTGCGGACCGGTAGTAAAGATAAGTAGAACCCACCCCTGTTGCATGTACTAAAACACATTTTGGAGATCAAATTCAGAGCTCTGCACACCTCTGCTACATACCTACCTTCCTTCCTTCCTTCCTTCCTTTTCTTTGGCATAAACATAGTAAAGACAGGGAAGGCAACAGCTATGCCCCATAGACCCAGGTCATCCAATAAGACTCTTTTTTGCTATTCACTCTTCATCTCATATTTTTAATAAACCTGAATAAATGTGGTTTCTAAATAGGAAACTGCAAGTAGATATGTAAGTTATACATTGCACAAAGTGCCAGGACAGGAGCACCAAATGATGAGAATGGTGACAACCCAATGACCATTACAGGGCACCAGGTTGTGGGAAGAAGCCCATCCAGTTACAACTTCATGCAACTGTGAATATAGGAGAATGAAGCACCAGAAAACTTCAGTTGCAATGTGGCATGACTTGACACACTGAAAGCAAAAATATTTACATAAAGGCACCTTACAGGTCAGCAGCACTCCTGTTAAACAGCATGTTTCTACTGGAAGTAAAACCTTTGGAATCACAGATGGCTTCCCCAGAGATGCTACCCTGGGAAAGTGGATCAGAGAGTTCACCTTGCATCTGTTTGCTTGCTTACTTGCTAGTTCACTATTTAGCTCTATGACTTTTCTTTTCAGAAAAAAAAGGCAGGGGAAGAGGAGAGAGAACAAATTATTTCATTCCTTACCTGAAATGTAGACTTCATTTCCTAGTGTAATACAAGCAAATTCCACCCACTTTTTATTCTCACTTTCTAATTCTTGTTCTGTGTTTGGCATTTTTGCCACTTCCAAACGACTGCGTCTCAAAGGATCAAGGCAAGTTACTTCTGATACAAATTTTTCATCCTTTGTGCAACCGCCTATGATCATAAAGACCTCAGACTGGAATTCATGCATTCTGGGCTTTGTTCTGCCTGAAATCATCTAAACAAAAACAAAATTAACTATTGTTGTTGTTGTTGTTTATTGTTGTTAAAGTCTAGCAACCAACAACCACTTTCCCCACCTACAAATGTGTATTTAGGTCATGGAGGCACATGTTTGTAGCAGTGGTGGGTTGCCCCTGGTTTGTACCGGTTCTATAGAACTGGTAGTAAAACCGGTGGGAGGCTCCACCCACCAACCCTGATGTCATCAAAACGCTTCTGCGAATGCGCAGAAGAGCGTGCACGCGAGCGAAGCAAGCAGCCCCATTGCAAACCGGAATAAAATTAAGTAGAACCCACTCCTGGTTTGTAGGGATTAGAAGTGACATTTGGTCCTAAGGTCAAATGTTGCAGAATTGGGTGGGGTTAATCTACTTACAATTTCTCGTTTATGATGTATAATAAGTGTAATTTGGTAGCAATTTTTGAGGATGCTCGGACCTCTCAGACTGGCACCATTAGTCTAGGCTTTAAACACATTATACATCGAAGAGGTGATAAGGAATTCATTCATAAATATAATGAATAACAGATTTTTCAGGTAGAATTGTAAATAATAACAAAAAATCCTATGACAATTTAATAACAGATTACTGTCAGCAGTTGCACAATTTTAGGGGGAAATATAAAATTGTGTGGCTACAATAGATTACACAAAAATATTTTTCTGTTCCAGGAGCTATGTGAGCTTCTGAATATATGAATATATCTCTGATTTAGAACAAAAAAGGTTGTTGAAGGCCATGAAGCCATTATCCATGGAATTGATCAAAGTTGCATTTAGCAGTCAACTTTCTTACAAGAGAGAAGATCTAGATAATCTTTGTATTGTAGTTCCTTTAATATTATTACATTTTACTCACCTCATTTCCTGATAGATGGTACATTCTGGCTTCCTGAAGCAGAGGAAAAACATCAGGACATTGTCTGATGAGTGGATCTGCTTCAACAGTGTCTACAAAATACCAAGGATCCAGAAGAGGTAAACGCACACTCTCGAGGATATATGGGAGGAGTGGGAGCCTGTCCACAGTTTTGTGACGCACCCACTTCATAACTATCTGAAATACTTGAGCTTCTTCAGTGACACAGAGGTCATCACTTTTTAGCATGCCATTTAGAATGTCTGCAGGCAAGTCACAGACCTCATCATAATTCACAACTTGTGTAAAATTCTGGACAATATAATTCTCGACTTGCTGTTTCAATGTATCAAGGGAATGAGCATCGGCCAGCCTGAGAATCCCAACACAGTTTTCTGGGTGTAAAGCTTCTTTAAGGAAACTGGAACAAGCTTCTACCATGCGGAAAAACTGAAAGCACAGGAAAAAGATATCATATAGACCTATTTTCTTATCTTTTTTCACTGCTCTTGAAAAACTCTAAGTACATGAGGAACAACATTGGTTGATGTGCAAAATGCCCAAATTCTTATCTTACAATTTCTGCTCATTGTTTCTTGTTAGGTACAGTAGTTCAAGTTTGTTCATGTTTCAGTTATGTGGTAGCAATCCATGACTGAAACGTTTTCTTCTTACTGTTGACCTTGACAATATTTTGATACAGTTCAAGGGGAATGGGATAATTAGCAGCCAGGCAAGTCTTCGCAACCATCTGGAAGCACTGAAGCAGAGTCCTATATCTAAGAATGTAATAAGAGTGCCTATGGATCAGGCCAAAAGCTTATTCTTTGTAAAGCAATAGCCAACCAGATACATCCTAGAACTTAATAAGTTCTACTGAACAAGCACTAGAGGACAAGGGTTTTCTTCCACAGTTATTCCCAAATGAGATGCCTTTGATTCTGGGTATACTATATATTACCTCAAAACGGTTAACGCTTGTATATCACTCTGCTAAATAGCAAGCTATATGTTGTGCATTCAATGGTAATTGCTACTTTTCGACAAACATTTAATCTTTTATATTAATATTATAATGAATGCTTATGCAAATTAATCTCAGTAAAATACCACAACAGACAAGGTTTTCCAAGAAATGACTATGCTGAAGGTAAATCACGATCTACTGACAGTCCTCTGAATTAGAACAAGTGGATCAGCAAGTGCTTTGACTCCCAATTTTTAATGAGGGCAACAATTATGTTGATATAAAAGATACTCTCTATTGTACTCCTGAAATTAAGAAAGTGGGAGTAATTCATTTTAATTATTTTCCAAATAAAAATTCTGATAACCCCCAGGAACATTACTGAAATGCATATTTATGGGGTTAGAATAAATAATTAATAATCCTACTTACCCAATATTATTAGTGCAATAAGATTAATAATAACATTGGGATATATGCTTTTATTAATTATCATTAAAATCAAAATCAAAAAATCAAAAAATAATAATAGCATAGACGTTAATTTATTTACATTACACTGAGTTCATAATTTTATACAATCATTTAATACATTGTTGAAGCTATCAAATTATACAAAAAGAAAAAAAATTACCGAATGAAGGCCAATATATATGTCCCAGGATAATGTTGCAGGGTCACCAGGACCAGCATTTTGCCATCTGAGCTTTCGGACTCGTGCTGGGGCCCATCTCTCTAGCTCTAGAGAGGAGTTCCCTAAAGATGGGCTCCAGCATGAGCCCAAAAGCTTGGATGACAAAACCTCTGGTCCCAGTGACTGACCAAGATTGGATCCTGAAAAAATGTTACCATATCTGGACCATGCTGGCAAATAGCAATAGCAATACTGGTAATACTTAGACTTATATACCGCTTCACAGTGGTTTTTACAGCCCTCTCTAAGCCCGTGATGGCGAACCTATGCCACACGTGTCAGAAGTGGCATGCAGAGCCATCTCTCCAGGCACACCAGTTGTCGCCCATTGCTCTTCCGGGTTCCAGCATGCACATGTGTGCCAGCCAGCTGGTCTTCACGCACACGGGAGCGCCGGAAACTATAAGAGCAGCTCCCCAACATGCATGCTAGCGCCAGGGAGCTGCTCTTCTGGTTTCCAGTACTCCCCCGTGCACGTGTGTGTGCTCCCATTTTGGCACTTGGTGCCAAAAAGGTTTACCAACACTGCTCTAAGCGATTTACAGAGTCAGCATATTACCCTAACAATCTGGGACCTCATTTTACCTACCTCAGAAGGATGGAAGGCTGAGTCAGCCTTGAGCCTGGTGAGATTCGATCTACCAAATTGCACACAGCCTCTCACACACAGTACTGCATTCTAACCACTGCACCACCTGCTAAATATCCATTCAGTTACTCTAAAAGCTATCAGCATTGGAATCAGCCTAGCTATAAGGCTGAATTATACAACCATGTCAGGTATAAATGTTGGAAGATAGTACTGGCGGTTTGCCTGGCCATTTCTTAATACCTTCTGTCCTTGACTGAGGTACCAAGTTGTATGTATCCTTCACTGTCCTCCACTGAGAACAGTGTCCTCCACTGAGGTATTAAGTTGTATGTATCACACACTATTTGGTTACCCTCAGATATCAGGAATGATTCTATTTTCTTCCTAATATTGTAGTAAGATTCAACCATCAGTGTAGTAAACTTGTATGCAAATGATGAGTCTAGTGGTGGTTCAAGTGATTTTAAAGTGTTTGATGATGCCTCTCCACATTTCATGCAAGCAAAACTGATGAGAGGACAGTTACCTTCAGTGGCCCATTAAGGGGAGAGCTGTTCTATCTTCCCATTTCCCCCTCTTTCTCAGGTTGTGCTTCATGAAGCAACTGTTTAATTTTGCTTAATAATAAAAGCGTCATCTTGTCTTGTGCTTTAGGCATCAAAACATGTTAATCAAGTCCTCGTAATACCACATCAGTTTCTCCCTAACAGCTGATGAAACCTCCAAATAGTTTTTGGTTTGCTGTACATAAACTGGTTACATGTTTAAAACCAGGATGGTTTTAAAACGTAATTAAAAGTAAAAGAGAGAAGTGAAAAACCAGAAACAGTTTAATAGGGTATGCAGATTTTTAAAATTATTCACAGGAGAATCTTATGTTCTGAACCATGTCCTGTTGACACATTTACGTTGCTTACAAAAACTGAAAATTAACAGACTCGGTCTATAAACTACTTGTTTCCTGTTTTTTGAGATAGATGTATGGAAATATTTAACTTAGTATTTCCAATGAAGCTTATTTAATCAGCATCAATGTGATCTTGCATGATCGATCATATTAGATACATTTCTCAAACAAATAGTTATGATTTTAGCTAGACTATTACTTAATGAGACAAGAATTACAGATAGTTCTGTTCAATTCTGCAAGAGAAACTACTGATGCGCTTTCTTCCATTTTGAGTTAGGAAATAAAAAAAATCTGAAATAGACCTACGAAAGGAGACTTTGCATCTGAAAACAAGTAAAAGTGTAAATGCCTTTCCCAAAGTGGTTCTCCAAAACAGAAATATCTGTAGCCTCAGCCCATGTTGCTTTATGGCCTCATTTACTATTCCCATAAAAACGTTATAATGTATGTGTCTCCTGGCTATTTTGAGGGCGCCCGCATATGTACTGTGATACAAAGGGTCTATCACTGGTCCCATTCTAATTATGCTAGCTTTGTGTGTTGAAGGCCAAAACAGGGTTTATTCACTTTTTACTCTTCAGTTTATATCTTCCTTCCCAGAGAGTACATACATTACTTTTTCTACCAATTTTCGTCACAATAAGCCTGTGGCATTGTGATCTGACAATGTGACTGATCCAAAATCAGTCATCAGTTTCCCTGACTGATAATGGACTTCTGGTCAGGGCACCTCCAAAAGTTAATGCTAGGAGTCTAAATGCTTGACACCCACACCCACACACAAGGCATCGATCTATTACCTCCCAAGGTTCTAGCCTGTCTTCTATGCTACACCTACCACTTATCTATTTCCAGAGGAGTGTGTTTTCAGTATGCTGATAACATTCAGCTGTACCGTTCAGTACTCTGCTGACTCTATGAAACAATCAGTGACCTTGAACACGCCTAAGCTTAATAGGCTGGATGGGAAAGAAGAATTGACATTCATCCCAGAGGTCCTACTGGGAAAGAAAAAGCTGGATACTGGAATTTAGATACTGTTGGTTCTAGGTGTGGTTATGACAACAGACTATGTTACCTGTAGTTTTGCTATCTGCTGTTATCTCATGTAGTCATAGTTAATAAATACAGTATGGAGATAATTTGTATATAACATATATAAAGTTTCATTTGTTTTGGAACAAAGGTCAGTTCTATCCCCCCGTTTTTCATATGCACAGTTCATATCCAGATTCCACCCTAATATTTCCTAGCAATCCTAGAAATGTGTAGCATTACATGAAGCAGTCCCTTTATTTTCTTCCACAGTGAAAATAAACTAGAAAATATACAGTGTAAAAGTGTTAAATCTGAGATGGGATATACTATACCCTTATTTCTGATTTTTTTTTACTCTTTTGGTGATTTGGAAAAGGGTTTGGGGGTTATTTTCAAAAGTTCTGCAAACCCACCCACCCCATTCTCTGACTCATTATCCACAATTTTTTTATCCATAATTATATACTGGAACATAATATGCAAATAAAAAGATCCATCCCCATCCTCCAGAAGGAACAGTTTCATAATTAAAAATATTTTTTGATCTATTACTATCACTACATTTTCAGACATGGTCAGAATGTTCTCCCAATTATGGCTAATGAGTCTATTGTGACCCTTCCTCAGTAATCCAGACTTAGCAATATTTAATTATACTTTGGTTGCAACTTGCAACATCATTTCAATGTGCTTGAAAAGCTTCCAGAAAGTGCAATGCAGTTGCACAATGCACAATTTAACAGTTAAGCTGATGACCTATGCAAGGTAATAGAAATCACACAATCAGTACTAATCTTTAAAGCCCCAAAGGACTTAGGACCAAAATCTCTCTCTCACTATGAATGTGCCCAGTTACTCAAATCAACAGGAGGGCCCCTTTTGAAGATTTCTGCATGGTCCAAGGCTACAAACTGAACGTCTCAGGGAGATTCAACAGCTTGAGTTTTTCCACAAGTCTGTTCCTTTCTCCACTCCAAGGAGATATCCTTGGTGTTTACTCTCTGATATGGTGAGAGATGTTATGGGGTTGGGCTAGGACAGTGATGGCGAACCTTTCTGCCATCGCGTGCCAAAATCGGGGGGAGTGCGGGGGGGTTGCGCACGTGAGTTCCCACACCCAAAATTCTATGCACCCCGCCCCC
>JANHZT010005737.1:55451-66014 GCA_032468215.1 Stegonotus admiraltiensis | reverse complement strand
AAACAATTGGCCCACAATTTAAAACCAAATTTAAAATCCCTCTAGTTAAAACCAAATAAAACCAACCATTTAAAACAAAATCAGACCAGCCCGGTCTTACAGGCAGTAGACTTGCAGGCAGTGATAGTGGCATTTTGATCAGTGTGGGATCTGCAATATTTTAATTATGTTATAATATATTTCTCTCTCTCTTCTCCCCCCCCCCAATATAACTCAAAATTCTATATGAGGAACTATTGAAATTTTTAGTTGAGTTTACTGAAATTCAGAAAGTGGCCTTTAACTACTTAACCATGATCATTTTTATTATTTCTACCATTTGATAAGGTGAGATTCTGGACAAAACTGCAAAGATATTATGATTCTTCTAGTGTTAATGCAGTGATGACATTCTACATTTGGCCATCTGGAGCTTATGAGCCCAGGGAACTTTTTAAAAAAACAATTCATAAAAAATTCAAATGTTACTATACATGTGTTCTAGAGCACATCCTTGACTTGCTTGCACTCATTACAGCAATTATACTTTGCAATTATTCCTACAAATGTTATATTATTATGCAAGTTTTATACCTGAAGCTATCTAGGATTCAAATTCTGTAAATGTGATAATACAGCAAATGCATGTAACTCATGGAGCTAAGTTTTCCATTGTAATCCTTCCCACTCCACATAAATTAATTTTAGTTGTGTTGTTACAACTGTAGGTTTACTAACTGCAACATATTTGTGACTAACAAATCATTATCATAATAGCACTCAGACTTATACACCACTTCACAGTGCTTTACAGCCCTCTTTAAGTGGTTTACAGAGCCAGCATTTTGCCCCAACAATCTGGATCCTCATTTTACCAACCTCAGAAGGATGGAAGGCTGAGTCAACTTTGAGCGTGGTGAGATTTGAACTGCCGAACTACTGGCAATCGGCAGTCAGCAGAACTGCATTCTAACCACTGCACCCCCACGATTCATGCTGATATTTATTATCTAAAAGATATGGAAGAAAAATGTTCAAATATGTAAGGTTGAATAATAATCCAAAATGCAGATTTCTTTATACTGTAGATATAAATAAACAATTGTCTGTTTCCATAGAAGAAGCTGTGTAAGCCTGGAACAGTAAACCAACAAACCAAACCAACAAACAGTAAAGAAGAAATTTAGAGACAATTGAATTAAATGCACCTGTAATTTTCATGAACCAGATCCCTCTTTTTCAAATACACAAATCTAGTATATATTCACTAGGACTAATATTATATAGTATTTTTTCAGTTGCACAAACGTCAGATTGCTGCTGCTATGCAACTGGACAATCTGGCAAGCTATATTCTTTTCATAAATTCATATTTACTTCTGGTAACCAATGCCTTCCTTCAGATTAATATTGTTTCATGTTTAGAAGTCAGTCTGACTTTTGTTCCTTTCAAAAGTTTACATTTACCACATTCAAGTCATCTTTCAGCCAAGTTGTCCCAACATTTCTCAAAAATAAGATATAGTATTTCACAGACCATCAGCAAGTTTCTTCAATAGTCTATAAAGCGATTCATCGGTCCCTGGAGATATGAAGTTTGAAAATAAATGTTCCTTATAGTTTCTACCAGAAGCTGCATGTTGCTCTTTCACAATTACCTGATGGAACTGGGTGAACAAAAGCATCTGAGTGGTTCTACCAATATTTTGTTTCTTATTTTTATATTTCAGCAGGCTCCATGGGCACCCTACCTTTGTTTTTTTCATTTGAAATTTTGTATAATTGTGATTTTGCCATGATCTCCTTTTTCCATTTGTTTAATTTGCCAGTAAATTCTACATAGAGTTCTATGTTTATTAAAACACACTTTCTAAACTCCAATTGTATTCTTTAATTACTATAAATTTGATTATTAGTACTTTATAAATTTAAAATCTAGAAAAGCATATCTAAAATGAATTGACCATCACATCAGAAAATATCTAATTTTATTTTTAAAATAATTTATTAGATAGTTGCCATCTCATACAATAATTCTGGGCAATGTACATCCTAAAACATAAAAAAACATTTAAACAGGATAGATAGATAGATAGATAGATAGATAGATAGATAGATAGATAGATAGATGGATGGATCGATGATACATAGATGACACCAAGTAAAATTATTAATATGGATGGTAATACAACCAGGAAAAAGGGCCATTAACACATTTTGGCCCCAGGACTGGGCATTTAAGCAAGTTTTTATGACCTTGTGAAAAGCCAACTTACTCGAGGTCTTCTTGATATTGATATGAAGGGAGAATATTACAGACAGCAGGAGCTATGGCAGAAAGGACATGTCTACTGCTTCCCAAAAATAGCATATGGAGAAAAGATTATATAGAGTGACATATTATGCAATGTCACTTGTATAATATTGGATAAATTGGAAAGAAATGCTACTGTAAATTACCATCTTTAATTAATAAAGTTTAACATAAATGCAACAAACATTTTAAATAAATTATCAAATTAAAATTGAAATATTAATGCAGCCCCAAATTTGATAGAGTCCCAATCCTTTAGCTATTGAAAATACACTTTCCCCTCCCCCATCTCTTTTCTCTTATAGAGAGTGGGTTTGCAAATACCAACCTAAATTTTCTGCCTGTGGTATGAATCTCCTTCAGGTGTACTAGAGGTAGAACAGATTCTGTGGTTGCCTAAGAGAACAATTAGTAGTTTATTCCTAAAAACATTTAAAAAGCCAAACATTACCAATTTTTCAAAGCAGGCTTTTTCCAGAGTTCAAATAATTGCCAGCATACTAGAAAACAATTATTTCTTGTCATGCCGTGCCATTAGAATGAAATAAAATGTATCAGAACTTTTAAATTAGCTAAAGAGTATCACTGATTGACTCAACAAATTGCTTATAGTCATGAAGCTGTGATAGAAATGTTCCTGAAAAGAATAATACTTTTGTGAATTATTTCTGTCTTTTGGGATAATTAAAAATACAAATGAACTAGAAAGGTACCAGAATCAGTGGTGGGTTTCCCCCGGTTCGGACCAGTTCTATAGAACCAGTAGTAAAACCAGCGGGAGGCTCCGTCCACCGACCCCAACATCATCAGGAAGCTTTTGTGCATGAGACACCATTGCAAACCGGTAGTAAAGGTAAGTAGAACCCACCCCTGACAAGAATGTTAAATGTTTACATAGCTATCTTATAGTTGGTGGTAGTTAAGGATACCATTTTAGATTTGACCAAGAGGACCAAGAAGTCTTGTCACTGAGGCTAAGGGATCGTTCCAATCCATAATTTTTATTGTCCTATTTATTTAAATCATAAAAGCAAAAAGTGCCCTCCAAAAACATGTCTTCTTAAAACTTTGACAAACATTTTTGGCATTTTCCCTTCAGTGCCTTCTGTTAATGTTGAGACCTCTGCTATTATAATTCCCTATCAACATCAGATTCTGAGAATTGCACTCCTTCTGGACAGTATCATATCATATTACTAACTTACAGTAATACGTGCACATATGTGTTTAAATTATAGAACTATGGCCTTTCCATAATATATAAGAATCTAAACATGTAGAAGGCTGTCCCTGATTAGAAGAAATTATATGCAGGTATCAGTACCTATCAATATATTCCTTTTTGCTTTGTGCCTTTAAGTTTTATTAAACCCTGACCATCACCTGAACAAAACTTTCTTGGCAAGATTTGAGAAGTAGTTTGCCATTGCCGTTTTTTAGGGTAGAGAAAGAATAACAGGCCCATGGTTACCCTGGTGGCTTTGAACCTAAGGCAGGATTTGATCTTACAGTCACACACTGTCTAGCTTGGTCCCTTTACTACTACATCAAACTGGCTCTCTAATATAAATGCCATACTGATGATATTATGATCATAAGAAAATTATTATTCTTGCAATACCACACCATGAGTGTATGTATTGATACTTTTCGTTAGCACTCTTGCTTAAGACCAAAGTATCTGAGGTGGTATTTTTAGAAAGTCTAGCTTCAACAATTATTTCCAGATTCCTTAAAAAGAGATTGAACTCTTCCAGAATCCAGAAGAGGTTGAACTCTTCCAGAATCCAAAAATGTCTGCTTAAAATGATGAAGTGTCAATTATGATTTGATGTAGTCCTATTTGGATTTGGATATAGTTTCACATTGTAGGAACAGAATATGCTTTCCATTCCATTTTCTGATCTGCACAAACAAATTTTTTGCTATTTCAATAGAGAAAATTACTTTAATTGTTCTACAAAAAAAATGTTGTCATCAGTGCTTCTTAAACATGTAATTTTCCCAGTGATGGGTTGCTACCGATTCGCCCAGGCTCGGATGAACTGGTAGCAGCAGTGACGGGAGGCTCTGCCCACCCACCTGGATGCTTCTGCATGCCCACAAGCAAACTGGTAGCAACAGGTTTTGAAACCCGCCACTGACTTCTCCTAACCCATAACAAAAGTTTTCTGCAAGTAAATCTCAGATGTATTTACGTGAGATATATATTAGCTACTCTCAGGAGTAGCTTGTTGGTAATTAAAATGTTGTGACTGAATAAATATGTCATTTGGTAAATTCCTTATTTACTGGGCATTTCCCCAAAGGACTGTTCTGAAATGCCTCCAGAAACACTTTCGAAACATTATGTGGTCCTGTTAGGTCTTTCAATGCTTCAGTAAATTTCTGAAATGGTGTTGAAAACTCTTACACTGAGACAAGAGCAGGAAAAAAAGTGGTAATGTAACAAGTTTCTTTAAATGTGCAAACAGGCTGTACTCAGCCACTTGCTAAGGGTAAATTATCTACAAAATATTACTTTGGGTGAATGCACTCATTTATCAGATATCTAACTAGTCACATAATTTTGCCAACATTGTTGGCAAACTATGTACATGGATGAGTATGTCATTTTGGTAGCAGACCACTGGTCTGTACTTGCTACTGTGATCTGAACTGGGAAGAACTGGGTTATTAATCATATAGCATCCATTCAAATGGCTTGTGCTTTTACTACAGTTATGGTAGGATAAACACAGCAAGCACTTTGATTCCATACAATCTACCATGCTATTGCATACATGCTGAGAGCTGTAGAAGGATTATCTACAATTATTTACTTAATAATTGATGGTTGACTTTTTCCTGAATATGAAATGTAACTAGAGCATCATTAGCTGTAAGCTTTAGCTGTCTGTTTTAGATAAATTTACTTCATTTAGATAAATGAAATAAAATACGCAAGTACTGTTTTCCCAATATTTTTTTCATGAGAAATATGATTCCTATCACTTTTTAATACTTTCATTACTTAGTGAAGTCCCAGCTATGACTGATAACAATAAAGTCAATGTTAATAAAAGCAATTAAGAAAGCTAGTGACCAGGGGTGAAATGTAAAATTTGTTACTACCGGTTCTGTGGGCATGGCTTGGTGGGGTGGTGGTGGTGGTAATGTGACTGGGTGGGCATGGCTAACTTGTTTTTTTTATTATTTTTTCTAATGCTTTGAAAAGCCTCTGGCATTTTTTAAAAAGCATCTCTGACGATCCCAGCTGAGTTGCCTGATTGTCAGAGAGGCTTTTTAAAAAATGAGGTTTTTAAAAACCTCTTTGGCCAAGAGGTTGCAGAAAAAATTGCTTTGAAAAGCCTCTGATGATCCCAGCTGAATTTTTGAATGAAGCGTTTTTTGGTTGGACGAGGTTATAGAAAAAATGCTTTTAAAAGTAAAAAAAAAAAGCCTCTGATGATTGTGTGGCTTAGCTGGGCATGGGGGTGGAGTGGGGCACAGGGATTTTTGTTACCGGTTCCACCTGCCGCCATCGCTACCAGTTTGGGCGATCCAGCCATTTCACCCCTGATAGTGACCCATGTTTACAGAAAGTGCTTTCAAGCTTATTCTGAATCCAGTATTATGTTTTCTTCTATTGGAGTAGGACTGCTAAAATAAGGAAAGGAATTTATAATGTAAATGTAGTTATAATGTAATTTTATGTATATTTCTGTATAATGTATAATTTTGTATAATAATGCATAATGTATAATTTTATGTATATTTTTATTGCATATCATCATCCCCATCCCACAAATGTGAGAATTATGTAAGAATTTTATTCAGGTGAAGCTTTGTCTTATAGTATGTATCTATATACATGTATGTGCCTGTAAGTGTGTATGTGTATAGCTTATGCATGCATGTGTTGTGGCATATAGACACACTGATTCTTATCTAATAAACAATATTGCATGCATGCTGTCTTCACTGCACTGTCTAGGCAAAAGTGCAAAATACAAAATATATTTAGGAGCCATGTATATAACACCTAAGTGCAGAAGTTCACAGAAATAGTGAAGACACATTAGGGATTGTTTGAAACTTGACAGATGGTGGATGACAGAGCTCATGGTGGGAGGACATGGCCACCATTTGGTATAGAAAAGCAACAAAGAATTTTCAGGCATTGTTGCTTGATTCTCTTAAGTTTGTATAATTTCTTCTTTCTCATGCTTAAAAAGGCTACTTTTTGTAGTTTAAGAACACACCATACGAAAGCTACGATGCACTACAGAAAGTACTTTATTTTTTAATGAGTAGAAATGTTTCTCTACTGAATCCTTTGCTTGAAGCACACTGACATCAGAACCTGCGTTAGTTAGAAATTGTGCTTAAAGCACCATCAATAAGTCCATTGTGTCTCAAGATTGACGTTTTGTTTACCTGCCTGTCTGCATTGCAGTGAATTATGCACTCCATTTGCTCTATTATCCTATCCTCATCAAGTGCAAAGAATCATAAATGCAATCCCAGGGACATATTTACCTGGAACTAAATCTCATTGAATCACTGCTGACTCATTTTGGGAAGAGATAAATAAATATAAGTTGTCATTATCAAAAACATATAGCAGCACAACTGCTTTTTATGGGACCTAGCAACTGACTCCTTAAACAGGAGCCACATACCCAGTTCTATGCTAACTTCAGTAGAGTTTGCAGCACCAAATCATTTTGTGGACTTGGTTGGACATGGCTTTTTGGAGACATTATTTATGGTTTTCTGACATCTAATAGATGAATGTACTGTGTAATATGCTATCCAACTGGCACAAAAAAGAAACTTCTCACCCAGGAAAACACAAGTTAAAGAAAACAACCTACAAATGCTTCCCCCCTTCCTCCCCGCCCCTTTGATAAAGACTTGGAACCCAATGGTGGTGAGGGAGGAAGAAATGTATCCTTTTCATGTAGGCAGTTAAGGCTTCTTCAAAAAAGTAAAGAAAGAATATGTCTTACTGACAAGGTCACTTACAGTTTTCTGTAGGCTGAAAAGTGGATTGCAGGCTGATGATGGTGTAACAGGCTTTTGTTTTTCCTTTCCTACCCCCAATCCCTGGCAAGCACATGGCTTGACAAAATGCCATCCGAACATGCTTTCAAACAGTGAGCTCATTGTAAAGCTCAAGCCGAGTTGGATGATTGAGGAGCACAACATGCTCAACAGATGTAAAAGAAAGGGGGAGATGGAAAGGAGGAAAGGCGGATATAATTCATGATTCTCTCAAGTGAGGAATAGCTTCCACAGCCAGGTTCTTACTGACAGCAAGAAGTATATGTATGTGTATGTGAGCTTGATATATAATGATGGTTTGTGTGAGCATAGCAGTCATTGCAAATCTTTACTCTAACCATTAGCATTAATTTCTTTTTCTTCAGCAATTTACTTAACTTACGATTCTTTAATAAGAGCATATGGACTGCATTTACAATTTCAAAGCTTATTCATATGAAGATTTTTAAATTATGAGTCCTTCACTTGTTTGTAGGTAATGAATATCAGACTGAAGCTCTGAACAAGCTATGAATGCATAGATTTTTGCAAATGTAGTTGGTGTCCCTTCTACAGATATTCCTACTGAGAATCCTGCTGTCTTTTCATCAATTTCTTGTTTAAAATAACTTGAAAACTCACACTTTTTATGTTTTGTGAAATTAATAATAATAATCTATAGGTTTTTTTTTGAAGAATTGTTTTCTTTTCTTCTTTCAACTTCAAGGATTCAAGAAGTAAAAAAACCCCAACCTCTCTGTCCTGCTACTGAAAGACTTTCTGGATTTTTCCAGCCTAAATCTGGAAAAAAATCCTAGCAGTAAGAATAAGGAGAAAAAAAAGAGAAGACATTTTTTATTTGATTAATCTGGAAAGTGGAGATCATAAGCTCTTCTGAGAATAAAAACACAATCAGTTCTTCAAATAGTCCTAAACTAAGCCATCTGAAGGGACACAGTGGGTCAGTGGCTAAGATGCTCAACTTTTCAATTGAAAGGTCGGCAGTTCAGTAGTTCAAATCCCTAGTTCTGTGTAATGGGGTAAGCTCCCATTACTTGTCCCAGCTTCTGCCAACCTAGCAGTTCGAAAGCACATAAAAAAATGCAAGTGGAAATAATAGGGACCACCTTTGGTGGGAAGGTAACAGTGTTCTGTGCACCTTTGGCGTTTAGTCATGCCAGCCACATGACCATGGAGACGTCTTCGGACAGCTGGCTCTTCAGCTTTGAAACGGAGATGACCACCGCCCCCTAGAGTTGGGAACGACTAGCACATATGTGTCAGGGGAACTTTTAACTTTACCTTAAGCCATCTGAAATCTAGAATTTCAACAGTAAATAATTTGATTCATCTTTTATATAAACCTAATTAGCCTTTTCTGTAATAAAAATCAAACATTATATAGTTACATTTTTGCAAATATTGTACTGCATTTAGCAGTTAAAATTATTTATATATTATAAAATATTGAGGCAAAAATAATATTCAAACAAAAAATTGTATTAATGCAATATATTACAGCATACTTTGCAAAAATAAGGTAAAAGTGCTTACCAAAGGAAAAATCGTTTTTCATGTTTTTAAAAAGGCAATGATGCAGAAACAGGACAAAATGAATGTAAAGTTAGAAAAAATGAGAACCTGGGTGAAATTGACATTGACAGATTTGTTCATCCCAAGAACTCAGTTGCAGATCCTCTGGGAGAATGTAAAATTTCAAGAATCATTAAGCTAATTAAAAATCTGATAGCTCAGAGACTAACAGTATTATGATCTCCTTAATCTGGAAAGGAAAATGTAATTGCTGCTGATTCTTGCAAAAATAGTCTTTCAAAGCTCAACAATAGAAGCTTGGATAAACATCTTCCCCTTGTTTTGTTTTTTTTTAAACCACCAGAGGTACAAAGCTGCCAAGGTTAATGAGAACCGAAAGTGGTACTTTCTGCCATTGATCAGCATCAGAAGAAAGAGAGCAATGTGAGCCACTCGTACATGTGAAAAAAAAATTTTTGGTGTGGAATAGCTGACCCAGTTACATAGACAAATTATGTAGGAGTTAAGAAGAAAACAGAAAATGTTCCCTATATTAGTATTTCACAATTTCAGTGAATATAAAATTGCAATAATTTTATTGCAGAAACCTCTAGCATAAATTTATAGCTATGTTCTTCAATAAACTAGGCCAGATTTTGTGCTGATTTCCTGTTTCAATGCAGTGCCAAGAACACAGAAAACAGGCTCTGTAATGACCTCTTTGTTCATCTCAAATCATTTCCTGAAGAGATCTTCATATGACTTTCTCCATACCTAATCAGTGACCTCTTGAGAGGTTAGTGGATTCCTGTTTACTAGGCACACCCCACTGTCAAATGCCTGTTGATGAATTCTTCAGTGACTACAAATATTAGCCAAAAACCACATAGTAATGCTATTGCACAGCTGCTAAATGAGATATGGCCAGCAAAGTCCTATTTTTCTAAATGCATTGCTATGAAAGAAATCAAGCAGATCCTTTTGGACTCCAATCCACTGCATAATTTGATTATCAGTATCAGACCATTTCTTTTCTAAACAATGAAATAAACTTAAAACTTGTCATGAATGCCAGAGTTCTCTTAATCCAATCTTATGGGAAACTACTTTATTTTCCACACCACCATTACAAGATATTGGTGATCTTATACTTACTATCTTATTTCATTTTTTCCTTAAAAAGCAAACATTATTTTAAAAATACATAAGCATCATATATAAACTTTAATACAAAAAACACTATGGTTTATTTGCAGGCAATGTGGATTTGCCTGCATTTCACAAGGCTTTAAATATTGTTGTTCATCCACTTTCTTCATATGTTTATCAAAAGACAAATAGTTGTGGAATTACACCCACAGGCCAGGATTTCCCAAATTGTGAGGGGTTCCAAAGTGCAGAGGAGTGGATTTTTTAAATTACATTGTTAGAATTAATCCATATTTTCCAAAGTTTCATATTATTTTTATTGGTCATTTGTGTTCATTTTGGTGTTAGGACTCAGTGGGGAGGTGTGTACCTTCAAATTACAGCAGGGGTGGATTCTAAATGTTTTTACTACTGGTTCTGTGGGCGTGGCTTATTTTGTGGACATGGTTTGATGGTCATGTGACAATTCTTTAGGAAAGAAGAGGTCTACCAGGCTTTTAACTGCTTGCAGAGCTGTACCGGTCTACCCATTTGTTCTTGGAGCATTCCGGTCTACCCAT
>JANHZT010005737.1:13713-24814 GCA_032468215.1 Stegonotus admiraltiensis | reverse complement strand
ACCCCGGCTGACCCATGGATTGGATGCTTTATGGGAGACTATGGGAGGGGATGATTTATATTATTCTGCTTTGCCGCACTTTTCTTCAGATTTAGCTTTCCTATATCTGCGTTCATTTCTCATTCAGTAAAAGTTTTACCATTCTCTACTAATATGGAGTCTGGGTCATTCTTTCTTGAATGCTGAAGGAAGCAGGTCTGACATAAAGATTGATATTATTTTAAAATAGCAAGATGATTTTAGTTTATGTTTTTATGTAAAAATAAAAATGATGATTACAATAAATGTAGGTGAATTTACATGTCCCAGGATAATATGGAAGGATCCAATCTGGGCCAGTCACCAAGGGCAGAGATTTAGTCTTCTGAGCTTTCAGACTCATGCTGGAGCCCATCCTCAGGGAATTCTCTTTAGCAAAGAATGTGCTTTGGGTTATTCTGTGTGTAGTATTTCTATGATACCTGGTTGTGTGTGGCTTTTTAGTTGTTGATGTGGGTGTTGATGACTGGTTATTAAGTCATTGTTCACATAATAGTCAGCCATCAACACCCCAACCAACAACTAAAAAGCCACACACGGAACAGTCCAAAGCACACTCTCTGCTAAAGAAGAGTTGCCTGAGGATGGGCTCCAATTCAAGTCCAAAAGCTCAGAAGACAAAACCTCTGGTCCTGGTAACTGACTCAGCAAATATAATGTGGGTGTGGATGGATGGATGCTACAGACATTTGAAAAATACATTCCAAATGAAAAGCAATGGTATAAAGGACAGTAAATGCAAAAGTTTACTTCATCTACTTTACCATAAGGATTTTGCGATGAATGCTCTATAATGATTTCAACATACAGAAAAATTTAATATATTCTGTAATGAATAAGGTGATCTTTTATCATTTAAAATAACTTCTTCCATCAAATAGCAAGATTTAAATTAATTTCTTCAGAATATGTTCCTATTCAGGTCCAAGAAGAAAAGGGCTTACTTAATAAAAAGAAATACTAAATGGGGACTTTCTGCAGATGATCATTCATACTAGATTACTCTTTCCATAGATATCTGCAAAATCCTTAGAAATGAGAAAAAAGTCGATTTCACATTATTGTATCATCAATTGTAGATCTGAAGATTGCTGTCTCCAATTAAAAAAAGTATTGTTTTTTAGAATATATTGTTGGTTTTGTGCATGTTTGTGCTATTCTTTGCACAATTTGCTGCATTTATTTATAAGAATTAATTTTCAGTATGCAAGATGGGCCCTAGCTAGTACTCGTATGGGAGAACATCTAGGAGTCAATGAGACTAAACTAAAAACTGGGAGAAATGTTCAGAAAGGAATAATGGCAAACAATTATCATATTAGATAATGAAACCTGCCTCAGTAGCACCATGTAAATTATGAGGAACTGAATTCTACCTAAAGGTATTTTATTTAACCTTTACATTTTGAAATGTTTAGAAGGTGACAAAAGAAACAAAGTGACACTACTATTCTCCAAGCTACTTGAAGCAGCCATCCTGTTCTGCCTTAGACCACAGTTATTACATTAGGAGAACCTTCTGAAATTCAAGAAACATGATGAAATATAGAGGAAATCATTCTAGATCATTATATTTTTTCACATTAAATTTGAAATATCATTGCAACTAAAATGGCACCTTTATTAAAGTTTTATTGAGCCAATAGAAATATTTGTACTGCATTTTTTAATATCATCAATACATTAGTGAAAAAAATCAGACTGGTCTTTGGCTGCCATTAAAACATGGAGAATTTTTTTTTACCCTTTAATGTGAATATTATTCCAATTAGTTAAAGATGTTCCATTTTATATAGTTTTATAAAAACAAAAACAACCAAGCTGTTTCTTCCACCCTTTTGTTGCAATAAAACCCATAGCAACATCTGCAATCCTGATTAATTTTAGGACCACATGCAGCAAGAATGAGCACAAGCGGAAATTTCAAGTATTCAGAATCATGAATATAAATAAAATCAAGAGGGTGGCATACAGCACAAGTGAATTATTATTAGCCTTCCAAACAATGGAAGGTAAAATTGATTGAAGAAGATTATTGGAGATGAGATGGGCTTTTAGATCTATCTCTTCAGATTAGATGATGCATTGGGAGAAGTACTATGAGCAAAGAAAATATTTTATTTGCAACTGAACGTTCCAGGGTTTAAGTGTGTCTATTTTTTAACAAAGCAAAGGGAAAACAAAATGAAGTCATCCACAGAAGGGTATAAAGGATAAGCAAAAGTTTAAAAGTTTACTTAGAATTTTTTCAAAAGGTCATATTTAACCTTTAAGGACCACACAAAAAGGTTTATGGCAAATGGAAGGAGAAGTGGAATAGGTTTCTATTTAATCAATAATAATGACAGCTGGTGTATACTGAGCACAGGGATTAAAATTGATGTATGTTTATGACCATAGTTATTGGGAATTCTTGGGGAATAACTGCAATTCCCAATCCACATAATCAAAAGAGTTCAATAGCTTCAAACCTACACCTGTTAACATAAATCAACAGGCAAGTTATTGTGATGGTGGAAAGAAACTTGCCTGCTTGTTCTTAAATTGGAATGAAAAGCTGTTAATAGACCAACTACATTAATTCAACAAAGAGACTAGGGCCACAAAAAGATTGCCAAGTTCACTTTGTAGATGGATCCTTGATTCCAAGCCATTTAATGTAAACCCAATGGGAGGCTAGCTCATTCCAATTCTTCTGAATCAGAAAAGAGATCGAATCAGAAAATATACTTATTTTATAAACTTATACACATAAACAAACCCATTCCAAGCATTGCCTAGGAATAGAAAAACCTACATACTCAAGATGAATACTTGAGTGTATAAAAACAACCTGACTTAATTACCTACCAGTTAAGCACTTACACCGTATTGGTGCACAGTCCTAAGAGAAGCCTAGGATTAAAACTTCTTTAAGCTCAAGGAAATGTAGATCCCTCAGAAGGATTTAAAATATATGTTTAATAATCTCAAGCAGGAAATTTGTAGAATCACACACACATGCACAGAGAGACTTTTTAAAAAAAACTTTTTTTTGCATAGATTTATGGTTTCAAAATTAAAACTGATTAAGAGTCTTATGAAAGACATTCCATAGTGTTGACCATTGCAACATAAACCTGATTCCACTGACACAAATATAATTTTATGCAGACATCGTTCTATCACAAAAGGCAAATGTAGGTACTTAACATTGCCATGGCATCTCTATACTGACGCATAATGTTATGAAACAAGATTTGCTTTCAGGGGTTTTTTTCTTTGTTTCACAGAATGTTACTGAGAATTATGACAGTCTATTATATGAGTTCTCTATAATAAAAGTCTTAAAGATCTAGACATTTTGCTTCTTAGTATGGGGAGAAGTGAAAAAAGATTTATTATTTATTTACCTACCCATATAAGTATCAATTCTGTATTGGTACTAGAAACTGGTCCTTGCAAGTGAAAAAGATTGTAATGTCCAGTTATTTTGACAATTCTTTCTTTATAGAATACAATTGCATAAGGTCATCACAAGTTTTTCTAGTGGGATTCTTTTAGTGCCTTCAAATCCCTGCCCAGTCTCACTGTTTCTGTAAATTCTGGTCCACACACCTAAATTATCATGTGGAGTTGTTGTCAAAGCTTCAACCAAGCTTGAATACTACAATTAAAATAAAACTGCATATTCTTTCTCATTACTCTACTTCTCTGCCCTTTTGTTCTCATTTCTGAGAAACTCATCTAGGCAGGGACCAGCCCTGTCTAAACATAGCAAAGCCTTCTAAAATGATGGTAAAAAATTTTTCACAAAACAAATGATGCAGAAAATCCATATTGAAAAAGTAGATGCAATCAATCTAATCTTATATGTTTACTTATTTCATTCACCTCTTCAGCTATTTTCAATTCTCAGGTTCATAATTTGGCAAGATAAAAAAGAAAAATAAGAAAAATAAGAAAAAAGGAATAATACAGCCTTAATAATACTTAAGGCACAAGTTCTTAAAGTTAAAATTCTTATAATAGCCAAATGGGACCAAATCATAAAATAACTTTATGAAATCAATACTGTTAAATGAAATGAAGAAAAAAATAGCAAAGGCAATGAATTCCAGAGAAACAGCAATAGAATATCCTTGGGGGGAGGAGTTCCCTCTCTCTCTCAATTTGCCACAGCTTAAGAAAATGTCTGTTGCGCTTTTCTGGATTCCTCTAATCTAAATGCCACTCTCACACTAATTTTTCTGTTCAACATCCAAGATTTCCCCATTCCTATGTTTCTTTTTCACATCTTCTTTAATATGCAAACCTGCCAAGTCTGTTTGATCTATTAAATTTAATTATCTTAAATATTAATTTTTACCATAGTCCTCAAAAGATCTTGGCAAAAGTCATCTAACACAAGAGACCACAGGAATGAATGAGTTAAGACATCTTCAATTTAGTGGAAATGATGACCACAGCTGTGACACCATGAGCCATGGTGGCCCAGTGGTTAGAATGCAGCACTTCAAGCTACTTCTGCTGACTGCTGGCTGACTGCAGTTAGGCAGTTCAATCCTCACCAGCTCAAGGTTGACTCGGCCTTCCATCCTTCCAAGGTTAGTAAAATGAGGACTCAGATTGTTGGGGGCAATATGCTGACTCTGTAAACTGCTTAGAGCGGGCTGTAAAAGCACTGTGAAGCAGTATATAAGTCTATGTGCTATTGCTATTGCTCATGCTAAGAATGCATGCTTCAATATTTGAAGTAATTCATAATATTTGTGAAGAATGGGATCCAAAATAGCAGCTTCAATCTCATATAGATAGATTACATCCTGAAAATATTAATAATAAGAAATTATTGATGCAAAATAAAAAGAATATCTTGGAAGATTTATAAGATAAAGAGACAAAACAAACTTGTCTTGATGACAAAATAAAATAAAGAATTTACAGAAGTCCTGGAAAAAAGGGATTATAAAACAGAGAACGTAACTAAAGAGGGAATACAAATGACAAGTCAAGAAATTGGTAAGATCAAGAAAAAAAATCCCTTCCAGGTCAAAGAAGTTGATTAGAGTCTTAAAGGAATCTTCAGGATAGGAAAAATAAAAATTGAAGGGAGATCAAATTCTATGACACATCTGAGTAAACTAAACATTAAGATTGTTGAAAGCAAAAGGATTGAATATGGAATTGGTTTGTTTGATCAAGGTTAAAATAATGTTTATATAAATCTAGACTTTTTGCTGACACTAGCAATGATATGTTAATGATTTATGGATAAGGGATGGGTTATGAGAAGAAGAGATATTTGCATATATTGTTATAGGGGTGATGAGTTACTAAGTTTGTATTCATTGTGATGAAGATCAGAAGGTACTTCTTTATATTTCTTTTTCTTATTCAAGCCCAGACTTCAGAGATGAAACTACATGTTACGTTCTGCAATTTTTGGAAATTGTAATTTCAAAGTTTCTCATAAGTTTCTCTAATGTACAACATATGCTCACTTTCTGAAAGAACAATGTCCATCATTTTAATGTAGGGGTAATTCTCCACATGCATGTCCCTGCAGAGAAATAAAAGACAAAGTTGCAGATAGCATAGAGACTCTTATGAATACAGTTTGTATCTCTAGAACAGTGAATTAGAGCCATTGTGTATTTCTTTAATTCTTAGGTACAAATTTATCCTTGAAGTATGATGACAGACACGTTAAAATATAGTGTGTTTGGGGTTTGATGTTCCTGCTTTTATTCAATGTCCTTCCATTTTAACCTGTGGGTGTTAGTAGGTTGGTTATTCCTTTCTGTGATATTTGATGGCACAATAGTTCAGAAGTTAATCATAAGGTTGATGGAGAATTGTCACTAGGTCTGTCTCATCTCCCTTACATAACTCTTACAAATCTCTTATGTTCCATATTGAACAAGACTCTAAAACATAAATTTAGCAATGTGAGCTTGAGGTGCTACATTTGTACCTTCTGCTAGGTAGGTACAGTAGATAGAATAAGAGACATGATGAGGGAAGAGATACAATATATGTGTTCTGATCCTGTCCAATTTCTCAATAAACTTGATTTCTGGAAAAAGGATATTATGTTTAGAACTTTCAAATTACAGTAGAAATTATGGTGAATAATCCATGATGAGATTATTTCTGGCAATTCTTTAAAAAATAACATAGACTGGGTATGGGAATACTGCATTAAGTTCAAACCAAAAGGCTGAAAGTACTGCTTCTTCCTCATATACATTTTCCACAACTAAATCCAATCAATGTGTTTTCTCTTCTAACTTAGACTGCAGCTCTAATTCTGAGATTGTTGTTCTCTGACAAACAATTTACCAGGATCTCCTCTAGTTTTGCCCTAGTTTCTTTGATGCAAAATAAATTTCTACTCTTAACATGTACAAGGCATGTTGAGCCATTTGAGATGTTTGTATATAACATGTTTGTTGTCAGTTGTATTGATGATTTTAAAATACTTTAATTGAATTCATTTGCCAAAGGCTGTCCTATGTCTTAATATTTCTTCTGCAAGTGATACTTGGAGTGCCTAAATATGGAGATGACATCCTTGAATTATTACATAGTTTAAGCAGTAAATCTTAGAACAGATGCTTACAATTTCAAATTTACATTTGAAAGACTCAGAATCTATTTGGATTTCAAAACCCAGCAAAGAAGTCAAATTAATGAGTTAATAGTATTTTCTGAAGTTGAATAATTACAGCATAATCCTAGATCTCATGCACTAGTGGACACATTTTGCTATTGGGAATGCCACAGAAGATGCTATGCCATTAGAACAATGGCATCACTAAAAGTTGAGAAAAGATAATTAGTATCTTTCTAAATACAAATAATTAATTTGTACTTTTGAATTCCAAGCATCACTGCATTGGACTGTAGTCAATCATAAGTTTTAAGGCTGAGTACAATACAAGTGCAGTTATTTCACTAATGGAATAATATTTTTGCCCATTTACAAGTACTCCTCGACTTACAGACATTTAATGACTGTTTGAAGTTACAACAGTACTGAAAAAAGTGAGTTATGACCAGTGGTGCTCCTGGTTCGGACCGGTTCGCAAGAACCAGTACTAAAACTGGTGGGAGGCCCCGCCCACTGCCCCAGATGTCATCATCAGTGATCTCCCATGCACAGAAGCAAGGTGCATGCACAATCCCATTCCGAACCGGTGGTAAAGGTAAATAGAACCCACCCCTGGTTAAGACTATATTTCGCATTTATAACTGTTGCAGCATCCCTATTGGTCAAAATTTGGACACTTAGCAACTCACTCATATTTATGATGGGTTGCACTGTCCTGGCATCATGTGGTAACCCTTTCTGACCTTCTGAGAGGCAAAGTCAATGGGGGAGCCAGATTTACTTAACAACCATATTATTAATTTAACAGCTGCAGTGGTTCAGCTGTGATAAGAAAGGTTGTAAAATGGGGCAAAACTCAATTAATAATTGTCTTGCTTAGCAATGGAAATTTTGGACTCAATTGTGATCGTAAATCAAGGACATACACACACTCCAAATCTCTCTTGAGAAATTTGGGCCTTTGAAGTGTGCCTAACAGATTACAGTGTAAAAAAATTGAAATACCATATTTTTCAGAGTGTAAGACGTACTTTCCCCCCCTAAAAGAGGCTGAAAATTTGGGTGCGTCTTATACTTCGAATGTAGCTTTTTCGAATCTTTTTTTCAGCCCTGATGAGGCCTTAGTGAGTGAAGCGATTTTCCATGCTTTTTTGCCTGCTTTTCTCAATGCTTCTCTCTCCAAAGATCAGCTGTGCTTTAGAAGCTGTTTTTAGCCCTAACAAGGTGCTAGCGAGTGAAGGAATCTTCCGCACTTCACCTGCTTTTCTCAGTGCTTCTCTCTCCGAAGGTCAGCTGTGTTTTAGAAGCTGTTCTTTATCCCCAACCCAGTGTATGTGAGCGCACGTGTGCTCTCAAAACCAGCAAAAAAATGTGATGAAGCTGACCAGACTAAGGACGCTAGCCAGTTGAATATCTGGTAGGCAGATGTTTCCCCCTATTTTTCTCCCCAAAAACTAAGGTGCGTCTTATACTCCGAAAAATACGGTAATGGTTATTTGGAAAAACATGCAGTCAAGTATCAGTCTGAAGTACTTAATCAACACCAAATACTTTGACTAGATATGAGGTATGGAAGGGAAAATGGCCTGGAAAATTATTTGTGGGTGAGATAAAAAAGAAGTACAAATTTGATGTACTCTTTTAAAGAAGAAAAATGGCTAGCCTTGATTAAGAAATAATCTACTCAAGAAGATAATTAAGAATCAGAGCTTTAAACAGAGAGGTATTTACTCAAAGATTTAATGACACCACCCCATTGTTCAGAAATAAAGAGCAGAAAACTTTCTTGTGAATAACAAGTAAAGGAGGAAGTTTGACTAGTTGAGTAGTTTGGCTAGTACAGATTGTGAAAAACTGATTGAGGGACAGTGGTGGGATTCAAGTAATTTTAACAACCAGTTCTCTGCCCTAATGATTTCTTTCAACAACCAGTTTGCCAAACTGCTCAGAAAGTTAACAACCGGTTCTCCGGAAGTGGTGCGAACTGGCTGAATCTCACCACTGTTGAGGGGTACCCTGTACATAACTAGGCTGCATACCTAGCCTGCATACCTAGCTAGGCTGCATACCTAGCCTGAGGCTAAAAGGAAAAAATCTGCTTAGAGTGTGCCTGTGTGATAGGATTATAGCTGAAGAGGAGTAAATGGGATTAGAATGGGCTAGCAAGGAAGAGATTTATGGATCAAGCAGAAGGGTGCAATGACAAACACATTTGTTTTAACTGAAGGAGAATGGATGAATTGAATGTATTCTGCACTTCTGAACTTTACTGCTTCCTTCAATAAACCTTTCTTGTTGGGAGGAGGGAGAGACAATTAACCAGCAGTTTATATTTTTCTTATGGGATAGAGCAGATAGAGAGAAAATTGCCTTTTAGAGTTCCCTGCTGGTTGGAGAGTTGACAGCAGGTTTGTTTATAGTGATTTGAATAGAAACTAATAGGTTGTTGTTTGGGAAAGTTGCATCCTGGCAAGGACATTCACATCAGGAAGCTTAAGGAAGCCAAAATGGTAGGCACAGTAAAGACTGAACCAGGGGTGAAATCCAGCAGGTTCTGACAGGTTTTGGAGAACCGGTAGTGGAAATTTTGAGTAGTTCAGAGCACCAGCAAATATCACCTCTGGCTCAGAGTAGGGTGGGAATGGAGATTTTGCAATATCCTTCCCCCAGGAGTGGTGATGGAATGAAAATTTTGCAGTATCCTTCCCCTGCCATGCCCACAAGCCACGCCCACAAGCCACACCCACCAAGCCACACCCACAGAACCAGTAGTAAAAAAAATTGGATTTCACCACTGGATTGAACCCCCTCTTTCACATGTGTCAATATTGTGTGTGTGTGTAAAAAGGGATGGGACTTCAATCCATGGTAATTCCTACAATTTTCCCCACTAGCCCCAGCTACATGCTCCTGCCACAGGGTCAGCTTCTTCAACACAGGATTAGCTATTGTGTAAAAAACTATGCTACTGGGAACCATGCATATAAGGGACATTTTCTCAAGTCAAGCATGAGACAAGTTCATGCAGTTGAGTTGATCAGAAAATAGTTTGGCCCTGTGTTCTTTCATGCCATTTTTCTTTTTACTCCCCTAAAGTCTAAACTGAAACTTTGGTATTTTGTTGTGATCTCCCATTTGTATTAATCATCAACCACAGACAGCCAGGAACACTACAATTTGCTCACCTTGTACTGCATCTCCAAAGGATGCTAAACACATTTGCAACTCCATGTGATGTAAGAATTAAGACCAAGCTAACATCATTAGGTGCTGGTAAAATCAGAATAACTATCACAACTTCTGAACTTATAAGTTCAGAAATGATAGCTCCAATTCACAGTGAACTATGGAATATTTGTTGTTTGTTTAAATTTTTCTTTTTTTAATTAATTAATTAATTGTAATCCATTTAGTGATTAAAATCATCTTCCTATCCTGTTTTGGATTTACTGCCTCCACTTTGGCAAAGCTGAAATGTTTCTGTATATTGATGCTGGTGTGTTTATACATCCTTTTTAACAAACACGTTGGGTGTGCTGGTTATGAAAAATTCAACCACCTACTTTAATTATGCATCATAGTATCTATCTCTTCACCCCAAACATAGCAGAAGGAAAGATGTAATGCATGAGTCATAAAATCATATCATTACTCTAGCCATGAAATTTCTACTGATTTAAAAAGGAAAAATAGGAATATTTTGAAGCACTATTCCAAAACTGTTAGTTAGAGAATTCAAGCAATCAGGATATCTTGGTGAATGAAATTTCTTTTCAGAAACAGCTAAGATTTTAGGAAGAGACTCATAAACCTGATCACACTGATAGGACACACTTTTCCTATACAATTCTGATTCATACTGAAATAGCAAAATGTGTGGACATTTGGTTGTAGGTGGGCATTCATCAGTTTGAATTTTGGACAGGAAGAATGTAAACCCAGATGGTGGACAGCTTGACACACTCAGTCAAAAGGCAAATACTTTGGCACGGAAAACGTCAAAACTCACGTGCCAGTTATTAACCATTTCATCTGTTTTTGAACGTTTGGATAAAAATATCTATCATATTCATTTATTTATTAGGTACATTGACCTTGAACAATGTAAAAGAGCTAAAAGTCAATTGGAAACCAACAAAACGTTAATAAATGACAAAATGCAGTAAAAGAACAACAGATAAACAAAAATCAAAGAAATCAATAACGTGATGTACATTACCAATTCTTTCAGGTAGAATTCTATGGAGACGAAAGCAGTACTGCTGTGGTTTACACTGAGAAAAATATTCAATAGAATTCATACATACTGTGGAGTGCATGGCAACAGCATCTTTCCTTTGGGGATTTTTTTTTCTCCCTTTATTCCTCTACTCTGGGGAAACCATGGCTTTTTTACAAGGTCTAGAGCAGTGGTAGGCAAACTTGGCTCTTTCACACCCTGTGGACGTCAAATCCCAGCATTACGAA